>APFE031124832.1:0-13230 GCA_000404065.3 Pinus taeda
TATGCTTGGATTCAATTTCATGTTTACACAAGCTTGAAATGAAAAACTATGCTTGGATTCAATTTCATTTTTACACAAGCTCGAAATGAAAAACTATGCTTGAAAATGGTTTGCATACCCCGGGCATAATGAAAGGGAGAGTCTCTTGTAACCAGATGGAAGTCACTGCGATGAAGCAAGACGGTTATCCAAGACCTTTTTGGCTTTGTCTAGATAGACAAAGGTGAATGGGGTGATTCCCTTCGCACAACCTACAGGGAAACTTCACTTTACCATTAGGTGCATGCCTCCCAAGCTTCATTACATTCACCTAAGTAGACTACTCATGGTTATCAGGTGGATGGAATGAAGATTCTTTTACGAGATCAAGTGAAAGATTCGACTTGGAACTTTGCTCCAGGGGACCTTGCTTCATTTTTTAATGAGCTTGACACAAGACAAGGAACTATGCTCAAATTTCTTGTTTCATTCTTTAACGAGGTTGACACAAGACAACGAACTCTCCTCATTGGCCTCTTTCATTTTTTAACGAGGTTGACACAAGACAATGAACTATCCTTGTAGATCCTTGTTTCATTTTTTAACGAGGTTGACACAAGATAGCGAACTATCCTCGAAATCCTATCACAACTCATAAGAGGTCATGAAGGAGAGATTTGGTTCCGATGCCCCCAGTACATGATGTACAACATCACTGAATTGATCGTCAGTTGATGTAGGTATGGAACAGGTTGCCACATAATTAACCCATGGTAGGGATGATACCATTGGTATAAATGGACTATTTAGGGAAGATGGTTGACTAGGAGCTATATTTGAACCAGCAAATGAAAGTCGGTCAACGGTGACAATTCTACCTTCATGTAGGAAACACATCACTCGAAAGATTGTGGAAACAATAGCTCCCATGCCATAAACATAGTCACGCCCTAGAAGTAAATTATAATCTAAAAGTCCTAGGACTACCATCACGTTCAGATAAATGGTTTTTCCTTCCAAATTAATAGGTAACTAAGGAAAGATCCCTAATGGTCGAATGGTTCCTCTGTTAAAAGCCAATAGATTCTGTGTAACTGGCACAAGTGGCGGTGAATCGAGCACTTGCCAAGCAGTTGAGGAAAGGATACTCACAGATGCACCTTCATATATAATAGTGCCAGATACAATCATATTACAAACCTATATTATGATCTGAAAAGGCACATAAGAAGGAAGAAGAAATCTAGCCAGTCAATTCCAATCGAAGGAAGTGACCAGACTACTTTGAGGGGGTACCATAGAAACGGGAAAATAAACCCCTTGAGTAACGCAAACTGGAGGATTTTCCTCTTGTCTTGATGGAACATGTAGATTTCCCCCAAGCTCATTTGAATTTGAAGAAACAAAAAGAACCTGAATAGTATCATGTTCACCCTCTTCGTAAATGGTACGATTTACTGAAGGTGAAATCGGGTCAACTATTACCTCGACTTTTTGATTTGGGTCAGGTATAGACTCATAGGATTCACTTTCAGAGAGAGTGGGTTTGACCGATGGTTGATTTTGGTCAGTCAATTTATTAACTAGTGAAATATTTAGGGAGAGTTTCATGTAACCAGATGGAAGTCACTGCGGTGAAGTAGGAAGGTTATCCAACACTTTTTTGGCTTCATCCAGATAGGGACAAAGGTGAATGGGGCGATTTCCTTCACATAACCTACATGTAAACTTGAATTTTCCCTTCTTTCCATGAACTTTACTATCACTAATTGATGGTGTGACACCAACATGATCTCCAGAAGTTGATGACACAGGACGATGTAAACGGGAAGACCATTCTTTTAATATCTGAGGAATATTAGGACAATTTCGAAGAATATGGTCTCTCGCATAAAGTTTGCATGGATATCGAACTTTGTGGTGCTTGATGGATGGTTTCTTATCAAATGTTGCATTTAAATAAATGGTTGCTTGGTTTTCCCTTTGTTGAACTTTATTCTTCTTCTTCTTCTTCCTTTATTCTTCTTCTTAGCCACCTGGTTACTAGTACTAATACTTTCACCAGACGAAGAGGAAGAAGGGGAGGAAGAAATGACAGAGGAAGAAGGCAAAGGTTAAACTTTAGGATCAACTGGAGTTTGATTTTGTCCAATTGGAGGAGTACTCGATTGCCGAGAAATCAAGACATTGTGAACCAAAGAGGTTGAAAACAACCATACTAGCGAGCCAATGGTAAATCCCGGAAGGGACAGTGTAGCCATATATGGAGCACCAATGTTTCCAAATGGAGGAAAAGGACTAGGATTCCCATTAAAATGAATTCCCTCATTGGTGGACTCCGGAATTGTTGCCATATGTTTCAACCTCAGATCAACTAAAAAACAAGCGTGGAGGATGTTATCCACAGTCAATTAATTTTTACGACACTAGAATTTAACTTTGCTTTTTCATTTTTTAAGAGTCGAGAAAAAACAAAAGATGACTCTAGTCGCTTTTGTTGTTTAATGAGATTGAAAGGACAAGCACTCAGATGAACCTTTTCTTTTAAGGAGTCGAAAAGGAGCAAAAGTGACTGCTCTGGAGATACTAAGCAAGAGGGTTTACCAAACTAATCACAAAACTGTAATATACACCTTGGTGGTAAATTAAAGAGAAATTACCAAGGATTTACCGTACGACAGTTAATCTTCCCGAATGTTGTGTTCGGTGCATTGTGATCAGTAAGGTGGTAGACTCGTCTTCCTATGGATAAAGAATTTCAACCTTTTGGGGTCTCCCATTATATACATGACGATATAGGGAGCACAAGTCCGTACTAGCACTTATTGAATAAAAGAGGAGAATCACCTAACCTTCAGAGAAAACGACAACCACTAGGTTTAAAGATGTCAGAACATGTCTCTAGCCTAGACCTCTAGATGTGTTGCGTTAAGTTCCAAAGTGTTGTTAGATTAATTGAGGTTCATTTTAAGTTGATCTTGCTTAAAGATTTTCCTTTGAAGGTTCACCATGTGATGTATGTTCGCAATTCCTAAAGTGCAACTATCATGATAAACAAACTTTTGATTTAGTTTGAACAATGAAAACCTTAGCTACTAAAGGATAAAGCAATCAGATCTTTGACAAAGAGCAAAGAGCACATTTAATGCAATTTCCCTAGTTATTCCTATCAAGCATTCACAAACCTTAATATGCACAATGAAAAATGCATGTATTTGTTTTCATCTTCCCTTAATGTGAATGAGACAACAAGGAAAACTAAATGCATAAATGATTCAGAATACTTCACACAAAATGGCGATTTTCGACAATCTTTCTTCAAAGAGAGAAAGGAGGACTAAACAACACTTTCAAGTTTGAAGAAACAAAACATTTCGACACTTTGAATGAAATCAAATCAAATGCACAAAATAGTTTAATTGATTAGCTATGAAGGAATATTTTTATGACACTTCACTTTTCGACAAAATTGAAGACTTTACGACACTTTCTATCGAGACAATGATCGATTAACACTACTTTTTGATAATGGATTGTAAATGAAAAAACAAATACATAAAAACATTCACCAATCCTAGTCTAAACAAGATTGAATTAAGCGACGAAAGTTGGTTTCAGTGATGAGACATCATTCATGTTCAGTAAGCAATCAAACAAAGATGAAAACTGGTCAAAAACCTCAATTCCTAGATGGGAAAATTGAGCTTCAGTCAATCATCGCACTTGCTCTTTGAAGACAGTGCTATGCAGAGCACTTTTTCCATTCAAGAACTGTTATGCATAGTAGGTCACAGTTCAAGACAATGTGATGGTCACAGGGAGAGATTCTGAAGTTGTTTTTGGCTCAAATTTGATGCAATTTTCAGTGGATTAGGCTTGATTTCAATGAATAATAGAAAGTAAAGTGTAGTGGAATGTTCTGAGAGGATACTAAGCTGCCAAAAAAGGAAAAAATGTTCCCTAGTAGAGTCGCCAATTTTTTTCTGGGAAAAATAGTATTTCTAAGAAATGTTAACCCTCTAAGCTTGGAAGCTAACCTAGAAACAACAGTTAAAACAATTCACTATTTTTCCTTTGAATGACAGATAAGAGAAAGATTATAAAGAGCCAGCCTGTAACTTTTGCTTGATTCCTCGCTTTATCTCTCTCTCCTTTGGCTGATCTCATTACTCCTCCCCATACTTGACATGCTTGGAGAGTACCTGTGAAATTATAGAAACATAGGCCCGTCAAAGCATAATGACCCATAATTCATAAACATCACAGAATCGAAAGTATGATAAACATATAATTGCATTGAAAGATACACAATCATAGTGGAAAAATCTTGAAAAGATTTATTAATAGAAAGGAGGACTACAACCCATAAGTTCGATCCAGTTCCATCCTCCCAGCTTCAAACCTTCTTCACCTCATGAGCAGCAAGAAATTCCGACATTACAACAATACTTTACCTCAATACTAAAACCATCAGCACTTCCTTATCACTCAGAAATATTCAGCCTCTAGATCTCTTGGATGAGGGATCCATGTATAGATGAGTCGAAGGAGGTTGAGTCATCATGATGATGATGAATTCCTTTCCGTTTTTAGGAATTGGTTCCATGAAAGAGGGGAATAGGTGGATGTTTCCTAGTTCCTTTAGTCATCCTTGGGTGAAATCAGAGGGGTAAGTGGCACTGGAAAAGCTTCTAGAGGTTTCCATGAGTAATTGATTCCTCAAACTATCCCGGAATTTGTCTAAGCTTGACCATCGCACCTTAGAGAAGGCCTAACTACGATGCACAACACTTTGACAGTATGGCACCTGCTATGCATAGCACCCTAACACAGGGCTTTCTACAGTGATCCCTTTGAGACACTTTCTAGATGAATTTTGTGATGAAACTTTCAGGGAATGAAGCATTCAGAGGACTTAGTTTCTTTAGGGCATAAAACAACTATATTAGGGGTTGACAGACCCTAATAACATCAACATATGATTTGGGGTTGATGTGCCCAAATAAGTCTGTAATAAGCTTCCTTCCACATATGTGAGAGAGAGTCTCTTTTCTACGTAGTAGAGAAGAGCCTCTTTTCTGCGCAAGAGAGAGAGAGAGATGTGATGAGATGAGTGAGTACAAATGACGAAAATTCCTCCTATATTTATACACAACTATTGATGTTTGAATAGATGTGACTGTTGGGCTTCTGAGCCTACATGACTTGTAGGTCGGCTTGATAATAATTCCATAATCAAAATAAATTCATATTTCCATAAATACTTATCAGAATCGGATGATTTTTAGATCAATCCTACACCCCTCGATGAGAGGAATCTAATACAAATATTATCAGCTATGAATAATATGACCCACATCAAGTTTTTCCCTAGTTGCCAATTTTAACACTTCCTCTCGACTAGGGAGAAATTCATCTACAATATGTTTTTCGGTCGCTACTATTCATCCATCAAATGCACTGCCCCATATAGCCTGACCTTGCCTAGCTTTGCTCTATTCTACCTGTTTTTCTTTGTCTTGTTCTGCCCTATAATGATCTGTACTGCTCTACTCTATTTTGCTCTACTTTTTTCTGAATTATGAAGAATAATAAATGATCGAGGATGTATCATACTGACTCAAAGTCAGTCTCAGAGTATGTACCACTAGTCCCAAATTAGTCTCAACCAACCCGAAGTTAGCGTCATAGTGAGTACAACTCCTACCACTGGTCCCAGACCAGTATCATCCTCCACTAACTCAAAGTTAGTCTCAGAGTGCGTACCAATGGTCCCAGACCAGTCTCAACTGACCCAAAGTCAACGTCATAGTAGGTACCACTCCTACCACTAGTCCCAGACTAGTATCACAGTCTCAGAGAGTGTACCACTAGTCCCAGACCAGTCTCAATCGACCCGAAGTCAACGTCATAGTATGTACCACTCCCACTGGTCCAAGACCAGTACTGCACTAACCCGAAGTCGGTCTCAGAGTATGTACCACTGGTCCCAAACCAGTCTCAACCGACCCGAAGTTAGCATCATAGTGGGTACAAGTCTTACCACTAGTCCTAGACCGATATCATTGATCCCAGATCAATGAAGTTCATCCTAGCATAGGGAGTATGGTAGATACAACAATGCATCCATCGGTACTACTATGGTCCCTAACTTCATTTCCCTGCTCATTGATCAGATCAGAGGTACTTCCTATGAGTCCCTGACTGCATGGGTAGGATGCCTTGACAGGAGAACTTAATCAATCTCGTCCTCATAGGAGGACGACTCATCCTGATACACAATCACCATGGAGAACCCATCATCCAGGCCTCAAAGGAGAACTAATCATCCTGCTACATAATCGTCATGGAGAACACATCATCTAGACCTCACAGGACAACCAATCATCCTGCTACATAGTCGTCATGGAGAACACATCATCCAGACCTCACAGGAGAACCAATCATCCTGCTACATAGTCACCACGAGGTGTACATGTACACCACCAGGGGATAATGAATCACCCTATGGTCATATGTCACTACAAGAAGTACCCTGCACCCCCCCGGGAGCTCCCAAAGCTCAACGCATCATACAGGACCCTCATCGGAGGGTCTTTGAACAACACCAAGTTGTTCTTGGAAAGTAGGGAATTTTAATTTCCCTAGGGGCTTTGTCAGAATGTCAGCGACTTGTTCATCTGTACCAATATGTTGGAGCCTGATAGCTCCTTGCTGCAACATATCTCGAATATAGTGATACATGATATCGATATGCTTGGAGAAATCATGAAATATAGGATTCTCTGACAGACAAATCCCACTCTGGTTGTCACATAGGATCACGATGGTATCCAATGTAAATCCAAACAGCTCACTGAAGAGCTTCCGCAACCAGACTCCCTCATAGGAGGCCATGTTAGCAGCAATATAATCTACTTCAACATTGCTCAAAGCCACTGACTTCTGCTTCCTACTCATCCAGGATATTGAAGCAGATCCCAAGGAGAAACAACACCTGGAAGTTCTCTTATGGTCCTCCACATTGCCTGCCCAATCAGCATCAGTGTATCTAAGTAGTCTCACATCTCCGACGGTGTATCTTAACCCATAAGTAATTATGCCATGAAGATATCTCAACAGATTCTTGGCACCAATCCCATGTATGTGGTGAGATTCAACCATATGTTGACTTAACGTGTTGACTGTGAAGCATATATCTGGACGAGAGTTCACTAAGAACATTAATGCTTTGACAAGTTGCCGATACTCGATGGCATTTCGTAAAACAAGTCTAGCAGCACTACCGCTTAACTTCTTGAAGTCAAGCTCCATCAGGGTAGTTACAGGCTTGCAGTCTACCATACCAAATATTTCCAAAATCTTCACCACATATTTTCGTTGAGATAGGAAAATTTCCCTTTGCTTCTACCACACTTCAAATCCTAGGTCCTTCATTTCAAATTCAGAAGCCAACTCCCTCTTACATTTGTGAATGAGAGGGGATGCACCTGTTAGAAAGAGGTCATCCGCATACAACATCAAAATGAGAGGTTTTTCATCTTCAACCTTAAAGTAAAGGTTAGGATCGACTTCACTCCTAGTGAATCCCAGCTTCATCAAGTAGCTATCAATCCTCTCATACCATGCTTGGGGTGCTTGCTTCAACTCACAGAGAGCCTTCTTCAACCTGCATACATGAGATTTTCCATCATAAATCTCAAATTCTTTGGGTTGCTCCATGTAGACCTCTTCTTTGATCGAACCATGCAAGAACGTGGTCTTAACATCCATCTGATGTAGGTTCCATCCTTGTGAAGCCACAAGGGCTATGATCGAGTGGATGGTCGTATATCTAGAAACAAGTGCAAATATCTCATCATAGTCTATACCTTCCTTCTAGAAGAAACCACGAGCAACAAAACGAGCCTTATAATTTTTTGTACTTCCATCTGCTACATGCTTTATCTTATAAAGCCATTTACAAGTGACAATTGTCTTGTCCTAGGGTCTGGGAACTACTTCCCAGACATCATTCTTCATAATAGACTCATATTCTTCGGTCATAGCATCCTTCCATACTTGATGCTTGACAACATATGAGAATGATGAAGGCTCAATTTTTATGATCGTGATTGTTATCACTTAAAACCACAGTTCACCTATGTCCAAAGATTCATATATAAAAAAAAAATTGTTTTAAGTCAATAGGTTCTTAGGTGTGTCACTTTGAAATTAGTTTTCCAAAGATATTAATGTGAGTCCTTGTAAAAAACCGTTAGATACCCTCTCTCATGATAGTTAAAGCATGTCTTGTCTTGATTACATCATTCTGATTTTGCACAGTTTCGCAGCGCGATATGATTGGCTAGTTTAGCTGCGCAATCATTTTTCCACCTTTTCGCAGCATATCATTGAGCAGCCATTTCGTAGCGCGGTGTGTCATTTCATAATTGCCTGCGCTACGAAATCGGGGATTCGGGGTTTTTCTGCAGCATATTTCCTTGAAATGTCAAATCTCGGGAGGTGAGTCATTAGAACCGTTCATATGTTGTCAGTCAACGTCCTCTCCAGGTCATGATAGGATTCATTCCGCCATCAGATTTAGGATCACACACATGACAATTATTTTTAGAAATCTTATAAGGTATGGTAGTGTCATAATGTTTATTCATGATGCATTAACGTGCCTGTTCTATGATGAACGTTTGAAAAAAGCACAAGGAAGCCCGAATTCTCATTTAAAAAGAGACCACTGCAAGCGAGCCTGCATTCCAAAGCCGAAGCTGTTGTGTAAATTGGATTTGTTGATTAAGTTCTCTGTGTAAGAATATTTTGAGCGAGATGGAGAAAAGAGAGCATAGATCCGGGAGATGTCTGAGAACCGAACCAAGTAAGGACTTGATCTCACGCCTCAAAGATGAGTGTGCCGAGCTTTTTCAAAACAGGCTGGTTGGCTGGGAAGGTTCTTGTGAAAATTGGTGAAGGGCGACACCACAGAGTAACTAAAGCTTTGCACTAAATTTCAGTGCGTTTGAATTTCTAAGGTTGCCATTACTAGAGTTTCCTGTTCTCCACAAGCTTATTTCTGCTTGTCACCGAAATTCCCAAGAAGGTGGCAGGAATGGTTCAAGAATATAGTTTGACATGATCCATGTAAGGGTTTCTGAAGGCATCAATATGCAAACGAGGACCTTACTAGGCGTGCCAAGGTATTATATTTAAAGAGCATTATGCTCTTGCTTTTCCTCACAGCCATCAGAAATACCTCACATGCGAGGGAGTACACAAAGGTTTACTCATATTCACTTCAAACTCTTGCTACATTTCACAGGGAAGGCGTCAATAGACATCCCTTTTTATTTATTCAGGAGTCTTGGTAAAATGTGCGACAAAGTTCAATTTAAAAAGGATAATTATGAAACTTCACTTTTCCACCATGGTTTAATTAAGTTACTGGTGTTAGATAGCTTACAAAAAATCGGTAGGGATTGGGACTCTTTCATTTTCATGCCGGGTTTCCAAAGCAAAACAGGTCTTACCCTATTACCAGACAGGGAAAAAGAAAGAAAGATTCAAGAGCCTACATTGGCTGAGCTTAAGAAGGAGGTTAAAGACCGAAAGAAACTCAAAGATAAGCCAAGGCAATCAGAGAAGCCTGTAGTTATAAAAGAGACACCCAAACCATCCAAGGAGAAGATCAAACATCAGAAAGCTGCATCAAAGCCAAGTGGAGTTGCACAAGTAACAAGTATCAGAACCAGAAGCCAGCTAAGCAGAGAAAAAGGAAAATCAGTTGCAATAGAAGACAGCCCTATGTCAAAGGCTAGTCTAAAGGATTTGCTGGAGGCAATTGACTTTGAACAAGCCACATCAGTACAGGTAGAGCCTATGCCAATTGATCTAACCCAGTCATCCCCTGATAGCTCCAAGAAATCGAAAGCCTCAAAAAGGCTAAGATTTGAGGAGGCTGGAAAAGAATTCATGGTCAAGCCTCGAAGGCCAATCACTAGGAGACAAATCCAAGCAGCGGAGCAGGTCCACAAAGATGAGGTAGCTGCCAAGGCAACGACAACAAAAGAAACCAGACCATTGCCTAAGGCAGAGAAGGCAGAGAAAGCAGAAGAAACCAAAAGAATAATTTATACCAGAGGACAGGCCAAACAAAAGGGAAAGCAGATAGCTCAGGCAGAAAAAACAAAGGAGAGCAAAAAGAAAGATATAAAGGAAAAAGCTCCTATTGTCAAGAAAGATAAAACCTCATCTACAAAGGAGAAATGGGAAGCAGCTGATAAAGAAATGGCTGATTTAGAAAAGACAGTATCAGAGATTGCAGCCATGGAGAATGAACTTGCTAAGCTAAAAGCTCAGTTAGGCAAGTTAGCTGCTAAATAAATTGAAAATGTTTTAAGGTCAGATGTTGCTCCAAGTTTTGTTTATTTTTCTTAAGTTAATTAATTTTTGAGGCATGTATAAAAGGAAGACAAATTAGTAATTTTGGAATCAAGGGTGAAGCTGTAACAGTCACAAAGTAATTGAAGAAATTCATTGAAGACTGTGATTTTGCAAAGAACAGCAGTTTCGTAGCGCGCTACGAAACTGCTGTAGGTGACTGTTTTTAAAAGAAAATTCAAAAGTGATGCTGAGGTCATCAAATTTTGTGAAGAAAGGCTTTGAGGATAGGAAGGAAATCATAAATGGTTGCCAAAGCCTTCAAAGAATGACAGATGTAAACCTTGTAGCATAAAGGTGAAACTTTTTTGTCTTTACTAAAGTTTTCATAAAGTATCTTTATGACCGAAAAATTAGGGTTTCTGGTAGGGTTACCAGAATTCTGAGTTGAACACCTGGCAGTGTCCACAAAGCGTCCAGATTATCATCCATATGGTGTTATTGCATGGTCATTAAAGTCATTGTACAGCTTCAAGCACGTTTTGTTGGAAAATAAACATGGATTAAAGCAGGGACCGCGAAAACAGAGGATATATCTTCATCAAATGTTGAGTCAGCAACACAGTTGGAATCCAAGGCAACCAGTTCAGCGAATGCTCCTCAAATATACTTCAGCCACTACAGGAAAGGCACAGGTGTCAAAGATCAGGAGAGAATCATGCACACGAGGAGATGGAAGTAGAGTTTGATCAGGAATAGGACTCTATCTATTAAAAGCACAACACCTCTGTATTTAATAAGTTAGTTTAAATATGGATAAGGTAGTTAATGATAGGTTTTCGAGCTCCCCTCATGCTGGAGGAGGAGACTCAAGATAGTTTAGTTTTGTTTTCCTATATATAGGAAAAACTCTGATGTGAAAAGGGTTGGAGATTTTTATCAAAAAGACAGAGTTTTCATATTGGTTTATGTAAAGTTTTTTCACAGTAATAAAAAGCATATTGTTTCTTCCCAAGATTCATCTTGTGTCTCAAATGTTCAGAATGTATGTGGTTTGGTTTTATTCATCTTGTTTTACAGTTCACTGAACATGCAATCACTCTGAATTCATCATTGATGCTCAGACTTCCTGTGTATGTTTTGTTGAGTTGAAGTCCTTCTTGGTAGATGTTTTGAACAGTGAGACATTATATGCCTTGGTTTCTATGATTCAGTAGCTGCTTGTTTACTCTAGGAATGTATGACTCCATAAACCCAATGGGAGAAGCCTTGATTTTGTTGTTCCAACCAGCTTAAAATTTATTCACTGTTTTAAAGAGTTAGCCATCTTTTGCCCTTAAATGCATATCAAAATCTGTGAGAGAGCCCTCTCTGACTAAGGAGGCTAAACCTTAGTCTAAAGCCTAGTTTGAAACAGTTGCATAAGACCTCACTAAGTAGCAGCCTTTAGTGCATGATTTTATGACAACATTTTGGTGCGTCTGCCGGGAGTCTGATGATTACTCATTCCCGAAATTATGAGGTTGAATTTCTGAAGGTAGCAGGAGTTCAAAGTGATTTTCGAGGCTGCATTCTACCTTGGTGACTCCATTGATTTTCAAAGTTTAAAAGGTGGCTTTGAGAGGAAGATATACAAGGAGTAATCCAGACCCAAATCCACCTAGTCCTGTGGAGAATCCAAATATCATCTCAAGGGGTAGACAAAGGTTCTCTGATATACCAGGTACTTCAAATATTTCTAAATATTTGTTCCCTGAATTTTTAAGAAGTCCTGAAAATAAAAATGTTGATGATAAAATCCAAGAAGTGTTGTTGAGGTCTGAAGAGGAAGAAGAATTGATTGGAATTATTTTGAGTCTACAAAAGAGAGGTATTGATACCTCATCTCTAGTATCACAAACAGATAAAGAGGAGTTTTGGGAAATTGTTATTAGAAGAGGAAGACTTGGAACAGCTCAAGGAGCTTGACCCTTTTGAAGTTTTGTTTAAATCAAAAACAGGTTTACCTCTCCCAAACTGGAGTTCTTTTGTCAGTGGGTTACAAAGTCCCAATAGTCCTTTTCGTACTCACACTTTGTCTTCTGCCTCTGTTAGTCCAAATAGCCCTCAAACAACATCCCATTCTAGTTCTGCTCCTCCTAGTCATACAGTACCAATTGTGACAGTTCCTCCATTCCTTATGGCTATACCTGCAAGGTATGCTCCTCTAGCCCTCCCCCAAATTTTACATGATCTCCCTAGCAAATATGCTGCTAGAATTCCAACATGGGGAGGAGATGAAGACATTACAGCTGAAGAACATGTGGATAGATTCAATGACTTTGTTGACAGAGAAGAAGTAGATGATCAAGATGTAAAATTAAGGTTATTTGCTCAAACCTTTATTGGGGAAGTTCGAAAATGCTTTAAAGCCTTAGGAGCGGGTAGCATTCATAGCTGGGATGAGTTTGAAGATAGTTTCTTAAGAAAATGGGGAAATAGAACTAATCCTGTTCAGGCTCTCACTGAATATAACAATTTAAGAAGAGCCCCAGAAGAGACTATTCAAAACTTCTCCAAAAGATTTAATAAGATATATAATTCTATCCCAGCCCATTTGAAACCTCCTGGGGCTTTGGCTCAATTAAGGTATGCTGAGTCTTTTGATTCGGATTTCTCTCTTTTACTCAGAGAAAGAGAGTCTGCCACTTTGGCAGAAAATGCAAAATGATGCAGTGAAAGTAGAGGCAAACATGCTTGCTATCAAAAAATCTAAAATGGCAAAGGCTAGAGTGAAAGAAGAAGAAAAGCCTTCTACCTCTGCTCAAGAAGACAAATTTGAAACTATCATAAAAACTATGGAAAAGCTGATGGACCAATTAACACTTGGAAATACTGCTG
>APFE031124834.1:861-53381 GCA_000404065.3 Pinus taeda
TTTTTTTAGCTTAGTAGTATTTATAGACCCTTTCATGCATTTAGAAAGGGTCGTAAAGTTTTCTATATGACTTAAACCCTGAAGTTGCACTATTGTACTTCAGGGATATTCTTTTATGAAACTGGACCAATTATTCTGATTCTAATGAGGAAGGTTTTTATACAAATGTGCACTATTGTCTTTGTTTAAAAGCTTTTTTGTGTTGAAGGAAGGATTTTGAATAGCGATTGATATTTGGGATTGATTAACAGCTCACATGGTACTATTATCTACGTCTGTACTCATTCATGTTATATGAATTGTTATTTAATTGCTCTTGCTATTATCGCTTATATATGTGTTTTAACAGCATCCTTTATGCATCCCACTATTGGTTGTTTATAGCATGCTTTTCTTTCAATCGTATATGTATCGATGATATAAATGGTGAATGCAGTAATTTGTGTTAATCGCTTCGTTTGACTATTCATATGAAGTAATATTTAAATGATTGAATATCTCTGTTTATTTTACATAGTCATCTATATGCCTATTAGATAGATAAGGATTATTAAATGCTGCATTTCAAATGAATAAGTTGTTCCCAGGATTAGTATCAGTTTTCTTATTTTTTTCAATAGAATAAGCTAGTCGCCTATCATTAAAACAAACTACTCATCACTCATCCATCCCTTTTATTCATTATCAGGAAATTGGTCCCGTTATATCCAGTCAGAGCCACCATCCCAAATGGAAAAGGAGTTGTACTAAGGTCCGGACTGGGTGGTTATCCCCCAATGTTTTTGCAGCAATTTTCGAGGCATCAACAGTATGCAAATAATAATATATGTTTACGTGAAGAACATATTAATGCATATTGAAGTCATTAAATACTTAAGCCAATCTGGGTAAATATGTAAGTAAGAGTAATTACATAAGAGCATAAGTGGTTGATTCGCCTGGTTAGGGTCTGCGAACAATAATTGTAGACCTTCACAAAGGTCTAGAGGCCGATTAAGAGAAGTATATCAATAAGCCCTAAAATTCTTATTGATCTATGTGAATGCAGATTTAGGGCATAAAGCGACATCACCACCATCTCTGGGTGCAAAAAATTAGTTCCATCATCCCCCTATACAACTTCGGGTGAGACTTCAGTCTGCGCTCTGTGGATTGATGCCGAAAGGGTGAGTATTGTAGGGATTTGTTTGGCTGAATTAACGTTGAGCCTGGGTCAGGGCCCCCTAAGCCAACAAATGGTTCCATTGTCGAGACTGAGATATGCATAAAGAGATGTGTGATGTCACATCACTAGAATCTGACTAAGAAAGAAATTGAAGACTAGTTGGGTAGAAAGACCCACGAATTCGTGGCACAAGTAAAAATAAATCCACAATTGACGAAAGAACAGTGGGTGGATAGATATCTATACACAAAGATACATGAAATCTTCTTTTGTTCCTTCTCGATTTAGTTATAAGAGTGGATCACTAATTTGGCAGACGACCAAGGAAGGTGGAGGCTTGGTGGTCTGATAGAGCAGACCCTGGAGTTAATGTGGAGATTGGAAGCCTCTAAAGGTAAGATCACAAGTGTTGTCAATCACTAGCTTTATCATATCATAGGAGGATTCATGATAGAGTTCACGGTCGGTACTTCAATCAGTTACAATGCAGAAGAGTGTTGCTTCTTCAAAAGAACCGTGAGGTAAGTATTTAAGGTCTTTAAATACTTGGATTAAGATGCTCTTGTGTGAAAAGCAGGTTATGCAGTTACCTTGATGTTTGGAGCTATGTGAAGTGGAAAGATGATCAAGGATAGAGGGAAAAAAAGCCTTGAATATAGCTCGTTGATCGAGCCTCCTCTGAATGATGACGAAGAAACAACACAAGGTTTACTGTAGAGTGCTTTTTAGTTAATAAGACGAGGGTTCCCACGAATACCCCATCCACCCACCCCACCTCTGCATTCACCTCCATAGTGTATACCTTCGCCCACACCGCCACCAACTTCACCACTGTTCAATATGGTCAATGTAGTAAACTTTCCCATTTTGAAGGGTTCTAGAATTGAGGACTAGGACCAATTATGGTTTGTCATGAAGGCCGTATGGGAAGCTTAGGGTATAATGGATGATCAGATGAAGAAAGCAACGTTTGTCACTACTTTACAATAACATGTGTTGACATGGTACATTAAGTACTACATTGATAACCCAATGGCTTCATTAGCAAATACTTAGACTACACTGAATAAGGAGTTCAGTAGGCCTAAGTTTGAAGCAAAATCAATTATGGGATTCAAGGAGATCATGATGAAGCCTGGCGAGACACCTTGGGATTTGGATTAGAGATTAAAGTGCATGATCCGTGAAGCTAACATGAATCTTACGAATGGGCAACACCACGAATGGTTTGTGGTCTCACTCTTGCCTCATCTGAGGGTTTCTTTATCATAGGAAATGATTGGGACCTAGGAGGAAATCCTAGAGATTACGATGAGATTGCATGAGACACTTATGCAAGATGCTAATTTTGGAGTTTAGTAGATTAACACATAGTTACAGAACCTTTGCCTACAGGTTCAGAGTCTGAAGAAGGATATAGCAGTTTAGCTAGAGGTGCACGAAGACGTTTGGTGCCTGAAATGAAAAAGTCAGGGGCATGACAAAGATCATTCCCCAGTCTTCATGAATTATGTTGCAGTAGGAGAGTCAATGACTTTGAGGTTGGAAGCTCAAGTAGGGCCAAGTACAGGGCATGC
The DNA here is from genome assembly GCA_000404065.3 of Pinus taeda. Lineage (NCBI taxonomy): Eukaryota > Viridiplantae > Streptophyta > Pinopsida > Pinales > Pinaceae > Pinus > Pinus taeda. The sequence goes on from APFE031124834.1 coordinate 3,604, forward strand.
ACTATGGTGTGCTATTTATCAGGTAGTTGGAAAACACATGACAGATAATTGTCACCTACTGCAGAAATTTGTATAGACACCGCAACATGTCTTCTGTAACTTCTATCAATTGGTTGGTCATGATGAGCATAATGGCCATAGTTATGAGCTAATGATGGATATAATTCCTGCATATAGAGTGTAAGCAGAAACTCAGCCTCTAGAAAAAAGCGTTGGGGGAGCGCGAGGAGGATTTTAGGGGTGCAAGCAAGGCCGAGGTGGAGGAGGACCTGGTAGAGGTCAAGGATAGGTGATTTGCTACAACTATGGGGGTCCAGGACACTACGCATAAGAATGGACGAACTCAATGCACCTATCATGCAGATACTGCACTCAATTTGACCACGTGAGAAAATACTACCCTGTACTACTAGCTAAGATACGCAAAAAAGGGGCACAACCGTAGCAGCCTACCCAGAACCTGCAGATGATGAGGGTTGAACCCTGTGAAGAGGATCCTAATGTGAACATCGTGCTGTGAAGTGGAATGATGACTGGTGAAGATGGAGGAAAGAAGCCTGAAGAAGGTGAATGGGTCTGCAAATCTCTAGAAAAGGAGGTTGGCTTTGATTTGGAGTGCATGAAGGAAACCTTCATGGAAGCAAAGAAAAGCTTCGCTGAGGCTTCTACCTTAGGAAGTTAGGATAAGTAGTCTAAAAACATGGACCCATCCATGCTTAATACATTTTTTGATACCTGTATGAAGATGCTATGAGATAGCAAGGTCATAAAGGGATTATAGGAGTTGATCAATAAATGTGTTGGTAATACTCCTGACGAACTGCATGTGGTCCAGAAAATTGGTAAGCATAAGGCAAGAATAGGGTGTGAGATGAGGTTCACTGCACAAATAGTAGAATATGAAATGGACCAAGTTATTATGGATCTAGGGTCCAACACAATTTTTTTTCCTAAACAGACATGGGAGATAATGGGGAGACATGTGTTGTAGTCGTCTCCTATTCAATTGATGATGGCAAATCAACAAAATATTATCCCCATGGGAAGGTTACACCGTGTGATAGTCGATATTGAAGGCATGAGTGCATTGGCCGATTTTGAAGTGATAGAGATTGGATGACAACAATCCATACCCCGCACTCCTTGGGATCAAATGGGATATCAACATGAATGGGGTGATCAACATGAAGAAGCAGACGATGTCATTTGAAATAAAATCATTTTGCATAGTAGTACTATTGGACTATGCAAAAGGATCGCGCTACACTGAAACAGTCCACGATTACAAAAGTGATGATGATTTGGACCAGATTTATAAGATAATGGCACGAGATCAAGGTTGGGTGAATCTGACAGCTGATGGATATATTGCATGTGACCATGAAATCTCCTGCACATCAGATTCAAATGAGGAATTAGAACATTGGCAAAATAGATTGCACGAAGTGTCTACGCTACAATGTAACATGATGACCAAATTCTTGCATTGTGTGTCATTGGAGGTAAGAAGTCTACCTTACTATGATGGTTTAACTGATGTTGATAAATTTTTGGATGAATTTGAAATGGAAGTGTCGGAGAAGCACTCCTTCCAAGCCTTGGACTTACCTCTATGTGCTACGCCTGCAAGATGGTGGGGTATGCATAAAGACAACTTTGATGGATGGCACAAATATAGAAGAATCATGAGGGTGTAGTTTGGTCACCCAAAGATATGATTGATAGAGAAATATGATGTAGGAGTGATCCATGTAGTCACCTAGCCAAATGGATTGATGCTTATGTACAAGAACCACAATGAGAGTGGGTGCATCTATTATGTCACACCTTGAATGTAATACCTATGAATTGCTACTTGGAAACAAAGCTCCACCATGGCATGGACGAATGGGATATTCTAAGACAGGGATTCTTGATGACATTCAGCTTTGAAGATGGATTTCAGTGCATTGATGAAGCATTGTAGGAGGTCAAAGCAATGACCTTCAAAATACCCCCGGACCCCTTGGATTTAATTCAACCAAATTGGACCACCTAGCTACGCCACACACTGGAGTGCTACAATGTGACCACTAAAGAGGTAGACAAGGAGCCAAGGAACATTAATATCCCAAAACTAGAAGGACACTGTGAAGTTGAGGGTCCACAGATAGAAAATCTAGATATCATCGTGCCACTGAAAACGAGACAAGTGAACATTGAGACAAAGGCAGAGTCAAAGTTTACGAAGATAGGGGATAACTGGGATGATGCTATGGTGGATAAGGTCACTGAGATGCTCCGCAAATACTAGGACTTGTTCCCTACGAAGTTCTCAGACTTAAAATGGATAATAGGGGACCTAGGAGTTATGAAAATTACCTTGAAACGAGATGTGAAGCCGATCAAGAAAAGGCCTTACCACCTCAATCCAAAGTATAAAGAAAACATCCACTTACATTTGGATAAAATTCTTGTAGCAGGTATTAATGAACCGGTGGAAGAATCAAATTGGGTGAGCCTAATAGTAGTTCAGGAAAAGAAGCAGAAGGATGAAATAAGGATATGCATAGATCTCAGGAAGCTAAATGATGCTTGCGTGCATGATCCTTTTCCGACTCTATTCACCGATGAAGTGTTGGATAATGTAGGAGGATATGAATCATATTCATTCACTGATGGGTTCTTGGAGTACCATCAGATCAAGATCATGTTGGAGGATAGAAGTAAGATGACCTTCACAACTGAGTGGGCATGTTTTCAATATACTATAATGCCTTTTGTACTAAAGAAGGGGTTGATGATATTTTTGTGCGTAGTCATCCCGACATTCAAGTACTTCATTCACAAGTTTCTAGAGGTATATTTTGATGATTGGACAGTGTTTGGGCTGGGGAAGTGCCATGTAGTTAGCCTATGCTTGATGCTGGATACATTTTGGAGGTATCATATCGCGCTCAATTTGAAGAAATGTTTGTTCTATGTTCCTTTCAAAATCTTGCTCAGCCATCTGGTATGCAGACAAGGATTAATGGTGGACCCGACTAAGATAAAAGTTATAATTCATTTGGAGGTGCCAAGAAGTGTGAAACAACTATGCACAATGTTGGGGCATACGGGATACTATAGAAAGTTCATTAAGAGTTATGCCTAGATTACCATGCCAATGGAGAAGTTGCTAAAGAAGGATGCTACATTCTGTTGGAATGAACAATGTTAGTGGAGCCTGGATGTGTTAAAGGAAAAGATGGTCACTGCACCAATCCTAGTCTTCCCAGATTGGAAGAAGGAATTTCATGTGCATGTGGATGCGTCATGTGTTGCATTCAAAGTAGTATTGACACAAGTCGGTGAGGGAAAGTTGGATCACCATATAGCATTTGCAAGTTGGGAGTTGTCTAAAGCTGAGAATAACTACTCAACGACAGAGTGTAAAGGTTTGGCTATGGTGTATGCACTCCAGAAGTTCAGACACTACTTTCTAGGCAGACACTTTAATACGTATACAGACTATTCTGCATTAAAGTACCTGTTTAACAGGCCTGTGTTGGGGGGAAGATATGCAGATGGCTACTATTGTTTCAGGAATATGATTTTGAACTCATTGTGAAGCCAGGGCAATTGAATGCAGGACCAAATCATCTGTCACACATTGAAACAGGAGAGGAGCCTACTAATTTGGAGGAAGGACTGCCTGACGCATAGCTCTTTACCGTGTGCGTAGCTCACAATCACTTTGCAGATATCATACACTTCCTGACGACAAGAATGATTCCATAAGGGTATACTAGTCAACAAAAAGTACTGGCGGTGTATGTAGAAGACTTTTATGTCATTGCAGGACATTTATATAAAATGGGCTTGGATGAAATTCTGCAATTTTATGTGCCTAAGTTTGAATAGAAAAACATCCTTGTTGGGAAGGAGATCCCCCACGTAACTGTTTTGGGGCTTAAAGCCCATGTTTTTGGGTATTGTACTAAGAAGGCTCTACGAAGTGTGCGGAGTGTGAGTTGTAATGAGTCAATTCAAAGGGTAGTCTGCCAAAAATAAGGTAAAATAATAGAAATTGAATCAGCCTGCCCATGGTCTGCGGACCATGACAATGTATAAATAAAGCAAGGCTCTAGGTGTAGAAGATAGTTTTAGAAAAGCATTGAAGAAGACATATAGTGCATGGGTTGTTGACAGTGGTAGTTGCTCTGAGTGTGTAAGTCTGAGTTGAGGATTGTAGTAGGGGATAGAGGCTCTGCAGCTGAGTGCGCGGAGGCCTAGTTGAGTCCATAGCTATGTGTGTAGACCGTTGCAGCTGTGTGCACAAGGCAGGAAGTGGATTGTAACTAGATAGAGGCATTAATAAAGATAAGTTGGTTTTGAAATATCATGTATCTATTCTAGATTCTTGTTTATGCATCTGTTTATGGTTTATGATTGTGCAAATGTTTGTTGTGTTAATTGGTAACTGAACATTGTGCCAACTTAAGTAATTTAAGATCTATAATAATATTAAGCACAAAAAGGGTAAATTACACTCGCACTCATCTTCCAAACCACCCAAGGGTAGATACTCTGAACAAACAGTGGTGTAGAAGTAGTGCAATGCATAGGATCAGTTCACAAACATCTAGACTTCATCAAGACATCCCTAGGGTGTGGAAACTTGGTTCCAGCACCCTCCCATACTACCTTGGGTTAGACCTCAGTCTGTGCTCAGCGGACTATTGCCAAAAGGGCCAATAGTTTTAGGATTTGTTCAGATAAACATTTATGAACCTAGGTCAGGCCCCAATAAGCCAACAAATGGTTCCATTCTCGGGACTGGATCTGCCTAAGGGATGTCTGATGTCGGAACACTGGAACCCCATGAAGAAAGAAATTGAAGATTGGTTGGATCAGAAGCTGCACGAGTTTGTAATACAGGAAAACAAAATGCCATAGGTATTTGAGAATAGGTGGTTGGATTGCTTCAGGTCTTCTTCATGACCTTCTTTTCAGACCTATATGATTGGATTATGAGGCTAGCAGATAGCCAGGGTAGGTGCAAGCTTGATCAACTGATAGTGTGGACTTCGGAGTTGGTGTGCAAGCTAGAGGCATCTGAAGATAAGATCGCACAGGCCATAGATCACTGGCTAGATCGGATAATAGGAGGGTTTATCATTGAATTTGTGATAGACAAGACTATCAGCTACAGTGAGGCAGAAAGATGTTTTCTCAAAGGAACGCAAGGTAAGTACATCACGTCTTTGAATACCTAGATTAAGATTTTGTTATGTGAAAAACGAGTGATACACATACATTAATGAGTGGAACAACACGGAGCGGAAGGGTCTACAATGGGATCAAAGGGTTAGGAAACCGTCCTTTAATTTCACCGCTGTGAGCAAGTGAGGAAGAGCGTGCTTGGGTTTCTCTGAGGAGTGTGGTCAGTTTGATCGGGCAGCGCATTCCACAGTTGTCATCTTTGCTAATGCCACCACTCCCATCACCTTCTTCACCTCCAACTTCACCCACTCCGCCTCCACCAAACCAGCAGTTTAGCATGGTGAGCACGATCAAGTTGCATGTATTCAGAGTAGTAGGAAACAAAGACCTAGATCAGTTTGGGCTCGTAGTAAGAGTAGTGTGGGAAGTGCATAGGTTTACGGATGATAACATTAAGAAGGACACATTGGTAACTGCGTTGTAGGATCGCATGTTGGCTTGGTATATCAAGCACTCAAACAATCACCCGAATGCTGGAATAGCAGAGATTCAGATTGCATTGAACCAAGAATTTAGCCGACCAAAATCATAGATGCAGTCGATCATCAGATTAAAGGAGATCGCAATGCTTCCAAGTGAAACCCCCTAGGATCTAGATCAAAGGTTGAAAATTATGATCCACGAGGCTAATATGACACTAAAAGATGCACAACACTATGCATGGTTTGTGGCATCTTTGAAACCACACTTGAAGATGGCACTATCACAATAGAAGATCTCAACCCATGCAAAGGCATTAGAAATGACAATGAGGTTGCACGAAACGTCGATACAGGACCCGAGGTTGGGATTCCAACAAATCCACGCACAACTACAAAACCTATGCTTTGAGATGCAAAATTTGAAGCAAGATAGGGCACCCCAGCCAAAGGTGTGCAAAGAAGTGTGGTGTATAACATGTAAAGGTCAGGGTCAGGACAAAGATCATTGTCCTATATTCACGAACTATTTGGTGGGATGGGGACTGATTCCATTAACACCGAAGGCTCAAGTAGGGTTGAGTGCACCCACTACACTCTGGTGTGCAATTGTCAGGTGGGACAAAAGCACGCAATAGACAACTATCACCTGTTGCAGAAATATACCCAGACTCCACAACAACTGTACTATAATTTCTATAGATCAGTGGGTCACGACGAGTGGACATCTCGGAGATATGAACTAATGATGGATAGGACCCTAGCTTGTCGAATGCAGATAGAAATCTGAGGCCTTGATCTGACTACAACAATAGTTTAGGGTGGCTTCCAAGGGCAAGGTCGAGGTCGAGGAGGAATGGGGCGCCCGGAAGGGGCCGCAGACAACTAATTTGTTACAATTGCGGAGGGCCTTGGCACTACGCTCATGATTGTACCAACCCAGTGAGACTATCTTTCCCATAATGTGAATAGTTTGATCATGAAATGATAGACTATCCGACGCTGATTTCACAAATGTGCAAAAAAGGGGTGCTGCATCCCACTCTAACACAAAATATCCAAATGATGAGGTTTGAACTGTGCGAAGAGGACCCCAATGTAAACATGATTCTCAGAAGTGGTGTGACCACTAGGGAAGATAAGGGGAAGCAGCCTGAAGAGGATACCTGGGTATGAAAGGCTCTTACAAAGGAACCTCAGTTTGATTTGGACCACACAAAAGAAACATTTCTGGAAGCTAAGAAGAGCTTCGTGGAGGTCTCTACTTCAGGTAGTAGGGATCAACCAGAGATGGGGTTGGATCCTTCTATGCTAACTACCCTTTTAGATACATGTATGAAACTGTTGCATGAAAATAAGGTAGTCAAAGGAATATAAGTGTTGATCACTAGATGCGCAGGATCGGGTGAAGCACACGTAGCTCGAAAAATGGGGAAACATGCTTTTTGCACTAGAAGGGAAATGTGGTTGATAGCACAACTTGACGAATATGAGATGGATCAGGTAATCCTAGACCTGGGTTCAGATGCAAATGTGTTACCAAAATAGACGTGGGAACGCATGGGTATGCTTGCATTATAGTGACCACCTATTCAATTACGGATGGCGAATCAACAAAATATATTTTCCATGGGAAGATTGAAAGGGGTGGCAATGGATATTGAAGGTGCGAGCTCATAGACAGACTTCAAGGTAATAGAGATTATAGATGACAGTAACCCTTACACTAGGCCATAGATATGAATGGAGTCATCAACCTGAAGAAGTGAAAAATGATTTTCAAGAAAAAGTCCCTACGCGTAGTAGTTCCACTAGATCCAGCCAAAGGAGCACGATACATAGAACCTGTGCACGAGAATGATAGTGATGATAAGCTGGATTGCATTTAACATATAACAGCACAAGACCAGGATCAGGTGAACTCAGTGGAAGATGGGAGAATATCTGGGAACATGACAGTTCCTGTATGTCGGATTTTGATGAAGAAATAGAACGTTGGTAGAACCAATTGCATCAAGTAACCACACTGAATTGCACCCTGATGATTCTCTCACTTCGGTGTGTGACAACCGAAGCAAGGGAAATGCTAGTAGATGAGGGGGTAACAAGATTGGATGAAGCCTTAGATGAAATCGAAATTACCATACCATAACAGACTATTCAGGCGCACGACAATATTACAAGCGCAGGATCTAATAGGATGCGACGACAAATCATAGTACCAAGGGCTAAGGGGGGAGAATTTTCCAAGGCATGCGAAGTCACGAATAAGGGTTGGCGGATACAACATAATAAAAGGGATCTTTGTGTCCCACAGGTCAGATGGGCATGTTCGACACTTTTCAAAAAAATGGCCGCAAAGTTGAGGCTGTAGAATGGTACAAGAACTGAGATCTCTGAAGCACCTCCACAGAAGGTCGTGGATATAGTAATATCGAAGAAAATAACAGTGCACAAAGTCTGGGTTGAAGGGCTCATACAACCAAGAGAAGAGGAGTATGAAGGGATTCAGGAGGCCATTCAGCAAGGAAATGCACAACTTCGCGAATTGGAAAAAAATAGGGTACTACTCAGAAGACAGAATATGATGCTGGATGTGGAGATTAAACAGTTGGAAAAAGAACTAAAGAAGGACCTTATGAACAACAAACCTGGAAAGTTGCAGCTAGATATGCACAAACCTAAGGATGAATTGAAGGAATGTGACTGCAAGGTAATTGGTCAAATACTGTGGTTAAAGTCGTGCCTCACTCTCAAGAGAAATCAAGAGAGCGTGTCGCATCCAACATCGCGCATAGTGGTGATGACATAAACCATGTCATGGGATGTTTGCCAGGATGCACTAGTAGTGCACCAAGAGGGTGAAACCACCTGAATAGCCAAAGAGGAGACAGTCTTAGCATTCCAGATAGTTGAAAGAGAGTGTGGGACTATAAAACAATTTGTTAGGAAGCTGTGCGACAATGAGGGTGGACGTAGGGTCGGTACATCCCAAGGATAGTGGTCACGCAGAATGGGCTACGCTACTACGTGGATAAACAAGGAAGTGATCGTTGGTGCCACTGTTCATGACAAGATGTCCGAATCAAGGAAAAAATAAGTGGGAGGTGGGCATTTAAGACATAAAGTCAGAAATTGATTGGAAATGATCTACCGCCAGTATTGCATTAATGAGCCAAAAAATGGGGGGATGGTTGAGTTGGAATTACAATGGGCCTATAGATCATGGATGCCCCCCTATCAAAAAACCCTTGGCATGTTGTGAATAAAGTTATTGCATTATCAAGTGGGCATGCACCTAAAGAATGAGGAGGTTGTAAGAGTGAGTCCGCGGTTTGAAGCCCTCTTGAAGGATACACAGGAGTTCTTGATCAGACTGATGTCAACAACCTAGGGGGCCCCACAAAGTTCTACGCCACTGGTAGGGGATGCACCAGAAATCCCTAAATCACCACGAATGCCAATGCCTAAGAAGGATCCACAAGTAGTAGGACCAGTCTGTATGTTTCTGTGAAACTTGTGATTTGGCAAATTGTCAATGGAAGAAAAAGGAAAAATAGTTAATACTGAGAGTAATGATGAGGAGGAGGATCCTTCAACCTTTGTTGAAGATATGGAACTAGAAGAAGAGATGGAAGAAGACATCTAGCTAGTACATTCCATAGCAAAACTACCCAAGTATGTCCCTCCTCGGAAAGGGAGGGTAAAGGTACCTAAATATTTGGATGTCGTTAACAACACATTTAACACTCCATCCCTCCCCGAAGGGGTTCTCTTTGAAGGAATGACTGTGGGCCACATTCCCTCTATGAGATTTGAAGACTGGGACCTTGTGGATAGCAAGAAGTTTCCCCATTTAGAAATCAGTGAGTTGATGGAACAAAGCACGAACGGGGTTGTTACAACACGGCAACCACAGATATGGTTGTGTGGGGTGGAGGCAGGGCTACTCCGCCTCCTATCGATTCCACACTTCCATTGGGCATCGATCACAATATTTTTCATCAGACAACTTCTTTGCTTGGTGCATGATGGGTACTTAAGGTTGGAAGAGCCCATTCTTATTATGGCATAGCTCATTCATAGGATTTCTTGACTTCCCTGTTTAGGAACGGACCTTGCAGAAATAGCTAGCACAAGTGGAGACTTGACACTTGTGGAGGCCATGAAAAAGAAATATAAGTTGGAGGAAAAGCAAAGGGGGTATGTTATTACTAGCATTCAGAAAAAAGGGGTCCATGTCGCCACCCACTTGTTGGCAGGAAAGGTGATGAGAAAATGTAGGAGTAGTGAGGTACCAGCAATGGTCATTGCACTAGCCGAGCAATGTGCAGATGGGGTACAGTTCAACTGGGTGAAATTCCTTCACAACGAGTTCTTGAAAAACTGTAGGGAGGCCCAAAAATAGGGTAAGAACTTCCACTATGTGTGGTTTCTCTTATCCATACTATTGGTTAGAGGCGAATTGCTTAATGATAGTCAGTTTCCTCCCCTTGACCAAAACTAGTTAGAGGCAGCAAAATATGCATTGCTATGGGTGACAAAGGATGCCACGCGAATCCGTGAAACCAAGATCTTCTGGGTACTGATGGAGGTAAGCATATGGCTGTGGATCACTAAACTTAACATGCCTATCCACCACGGTCTATGACAGTGTGAATAATTTGCAGAATTTAAAGCAAATGTGCACCATGTGTATATCAGGCCACGAAAGGATCCAAAGTAGAAGTGGACCAAACTCCCCTTCATCATAATAGATGACATTGTGTTTGTGGTGCTCGATACGTGGCCAACAAAATGGCACACACCAGATTTGGTGGTGCACGATGAGATGTAAATTCAAAGACAGAAGGCTATTGTCAAGAGTCTGGCACAATAGCAGTAGAATGAACAACTAGCCGAAGAAGTATGGGCATCCCAGGAGGCACCAAAGGCTGCCATGGAAAAGTCAGTAGCAGTAGGGGCCGCTCTGACACAGGAATAAAGAGGCCTAAACTTGAATAGAGGGTATGAGGCAGATGATATGATAGAAGACATGGACCCTAGCACCACCTCTACACCCTTAAAATGCCCGTGTGTGATAGAACGAACAGGGCCTTAGAAAAAGACCAAGTCATCCAAGTTGGATGGGGAGCCTATCACACTGACCGAGGGTGACCTATGCAACATCGATGATACAATTCGTGAAGTTGCCTGGGAGGTGCTCTAGGAGGCAATGGCAGAGAAAAAGACTATGTTGGGGGCACTCAAAACATAACTTCAGGAACTTCAGGTGTGACCACATAGTAGGGAATGATATCTACCTATGGGGTTATGGGTACATCAGCAATCGAGCAGTTTTTGCAGGCCAAAATGGCTAACACTATTGCGCTACCAAAAGGAGCACTGATAGTAGACAATGCAAAGGACAGAGCCATAATAAGCTAGCTCATGGGACTTGGATTAAACTTGGCTGCCCTCCCACGAGAAATAGTATACCAGCTACAGGATGGATTGACGACAGAGCTCCGCGCTAGGGAAAGATGCGTAGTACAGATGTTTAGTGAACAACGAATCAAGATCGAGCAACTGGGCCTATAATGTGATGAAGTAGTAGCACAGACTCAGTAGTTGGAACATATCATTGAGGAAGCATGTCACCATACCCCGGAGCTCAAGATTGCAGTAGACTTACTAGCAGGCACACGGATCCACAAATTGGCTAGCGGATTTTGTGAGGCAAAGGAGGAAGCCACGAGGATCCAGTTGGACCTCAACTCATAGATCATAGAGCTGAGGTTGAAGGCACAACCATCTATGCTACTGGACGTCCGAGAGAAGTGGCACCAAGCCATTCAAGTAGGGTTGGAAACAATAGAGCGTGCCATATAGGAATGCACTAGCTTTCTAGATCAGTCACTTGTCTCTCTCAGTTCACTGTAGGAAAACCTAACGCTCCAATGGCTAGAGACCGAGGGGAAAGAGTTGTAGCAGGCTTACGATAATGTTAGGTGGACTACGCAGATGGTCACCCTTACTCAGCGGCTAGCTAAGATGAAGGAGGCCCAAGCCGTAAAGGCCTAGGTGGATGCTACATGTCAGAAAGAGGGAGTGCTTAAAGAACGCATGCAGCCTTGGCTCGAGGAAGCATTCACAGTCACTGCCAAGATCGAGGGAAAGCTGGCACACATGCAGGCTGTATATGCACTCAGGAAAGGACTTGCACTTGCTCACGAAACATTGGAGATATGCGCACAATGGATATAGTAGACAACGGAGGAATGTGATGCCACGTAAGTGAAGTGCAGAGATTTCTAGATGAACTTACACGGAGATTACTGCACCAGCTAGGTAACTCGAGATGAGTCTCAATGATTGTGTTGGGGGCCTATTGGGCAGCAGATCCCCCATGTAATAGTTTTGGGGCTTAGAGCCCACATTTTTGGGTATTGTATTGTAAAGGCTCAATGAAGTGCGCAGAGCGTGAGTTGTAATGAGTCAAGTCAAAGGGTAGTTTGCCTAAAAATAAGGTAAAATAATAGAAAGTGAGTAAGCCTGTGCATGGTTTGTAGAACATGAGAATCTATAAATAAAGCAAGGCTCTAGGTGTAAAAGATAGTTTTAGAAAAGCATTGAAGAAGAAATATAGTGCATGGGTTGTTGACAATGGCAATTGCTCTTAGTGTGTAAGTCTGAGTTGAGGATTGTAGTAGGGGATAGAGGCTTCGCAGTTAAGTGCGCGAAGGCCTGGTTGAGTCTGTAGCTATGTGCGTGGACCCCTACTGCAGTGTGCACAAGGTAGGAAGTGGATTGTTACTGGATAAAGGCCTTAATAAAGATAAGTTGGTTTTGGAATATCGAGTATCTGTTCTAGATTCTTTTTTATGCATATGTTTATGGTTTACGATTGTTTGAATGTCTATTGTGTTAATTGGTAATTGAACATTACGCCGACTTAAGTAATTTAAGATCTATAATAATATTAAGCACAAAAAGGGTAAATTGCACTGGCACTTGTCTTCCAAACTACACAAGGGTAGATACTCTGAATAGATGGTTGCATGAAAGTAGCGCAGTGCATAGGATCGGTTTTCAAACATCCAAACTTCATCAAGACATCCCTAGGGTGTGGAAACCTATTTCTAGCACCCTCCCATACTACCTTGGGTGAGACCTCAGTCTACACTCCATGGACTGTTGTTGAAAGGGACGCAAGTTTCGGGATTTGTTCGTCTAAACATTTTTGAACTTGGGTCAGGCCCCAATAAGCCAACAATCCTCACTGAAGCTCATGGAGAAGTTGTGGGAGGAAATTATGTAGGAAAAGCAACAATGAAAAATATTTTACACACTGGGTTGTGGTGGCCGACACTGCATAAGGATACCAAGGCTTATTGTAAGGCATGCAATGCATGTTAGAGATCGGGTAGGCCATCACGGAGGGATGGGCTACCTCTTAATCTACAAGTGTCATTATAGACATTTGAGAAATGGGCAATTGATTTTGGAGGCTTGATTCAACCTCCACAAAAGAATACGAGTGCGTGGTATATCATCACCGTGACGAAGTATTTAACCAGATGGGTAGAGGCATAGCTTGTAAAGGATTGTACAAGGGAAACATCAATGAAGTTCCTCTTTGAATATGTGTTGACCAGGTTTGGTTGCATAAAGATTTTGATGAGGAATTGTAGTACACATTTCTTAATGAAATTATTAGCGTGCCGATGAAGGAATTCCAAGTTTATCATCAAAAGAGCATGCCATATCACCCGCATGATAATGGAATGGTTGAAGCATTTAATAATATATTGGAGAATGCACTGACAAAATTCTACAATGCACAAAGGAGTGATTGGGACGTGCATGTACCCATGGTGCTATGGGCTTACAGAACTACTTGTAAGAATTTGATTAGACAAACACCCTTCAAGCTAGTCTATTGTGTAGAAGCTATGATGCTAATGGAGTATATTGTAACTAGTCTACGTATAGCGGCATTCACAGGAATGGTGGATCGTAGAGCCCTAGAAAAGAGGCTCATGTAGATGAAAGAGCTTTAAGAAGATAAGTTTTCGGCTAGATTCCATTAGTAAGTTCAGAAGGAGTACGAAAAGGCATTACAGGATCGACACATAAAACTATGCACCTTCAAGGTAAACAATTTGGTTTTAATTTATGACAGCAAATTTGATAAATTTCTAGGTAAATTTTAGATGGATTGGCCAGGTCCATATTTCATCAAAGAGATTACCAATGGTGGAGTAGTTCAATGGGTGAAATTGAATGGAGATCCATTTCCTAGAATTGTAAATGGTAGCCGATTGAAGCCATACCCCAGGGATCTAGCAAGATGACTATATGATGGAAGCACAGTCTCAGCACTCCAGGCAGCTGAAAGGAGGCATGGGAGTATAAATTACACTGCCTAGGTTGTCAAGTTGTGCAACTGGGGCATCGTGCGGGATGGGAGAATGTCACAGCATTAGTAGAAGCACGATGGGAGCTGCGCTATAGAAGGATAGACTGCGTAGGGCAGCCAGAAAGTGATTGTTATGGTCATTATCCATGACTTGATAGTGACAAAATAGATAAGCGGGGGGGGTTGGGCATTTAGGGCTAAAATTACGAGCAAGATATTTGAAAATCTGCCACCAATCTGGCATTTATGAGTAGATTTTGGAGGGAACGACTGGATTTGAATTTGAATTTACCTATAAATTATAGATGGCCAACCAATGAAAAATAGTTTGCATTTTGAGAGCTTCTATATCCTGCTATCGGTTGTGCATGAATCCTGCAGTTTTTGAGGATTTGTTGGCCAGTTCAGTGTTTGACAAGTTACCTAAGGAAACCTAAGAGCTCCTTAATAGCCTCATTTCAGTTCCTACTGAAATTGTCAATGCTGGAGGGTCTATGGCCTCTGAGGGAGCTGACCCTGAGGTCGTAAGTATGGAGGTACCTATAGTGGTGCAAAAATCACCAAGGTTGCCTAGGCTAAAGCCCACACTGGTAGGAGAGGCTTTGAAGACAAATAAAGATAAATAGAACGTGAAATAGCCTGTGCATGAGTCACCAAGGAAGCATTAGAGAAAAGAGAAGCCCACTACGTAGGAGAAAGGCAAGATGGTAAACCTAGAGTTCGAAAAGGGTGCAGAGGAAACTGGTATGGGCGTAGAGGACATTGACATTGAGGGAGTAGATCCCATCTGAAAGATGCCAGAATACATGCCTCTGCACCAGGGCAAGGTAAAGGTCATGAAGGACCCTGATGAGAGAAAGTTTCTCCTAAAGAAACCCCTGCTACTAGAAAAAATTACATTTGAAGGTCTGCACTTGGCACATGTCCCACATCTAAAATTAGAAGATTGGGACTTGGGGGACACATAACAGTTCCCTCATCTGGATATTGATAATTTCATGTAGAGAGTATTCTGCAAGGACTCAAGTGTCACCACGCTGGAGCCAATGAAGTGGATTTGTGGGGTGGAAAGTGCAAGATTTTTGAATCTGCTATGGGTACCACATTACCACCGTGCTCCCATAAATTAGATAGTTATCAAATATTTGCTATTCCTCGTGCACGTCGGGTGCCTGTGGTTGGAGGAGTCATTCCCTATAACTGATATGTTGATTCATAGGATCACCTCACTACCTCATTCAGGGCTAAATCTGGCCAAGGCATTTGGTGAGAATATGGGCGAGCATGACCTCATCGAAAGGATAAAGGACAAGTTTAAGCCTGTCAAGACAACTATTCAATTTTGAGTATTATAGACCCCGCAGTGAAGGTGTACACCTAGAACTTGGTTGGGAAGGTAATGAGGAAGTGTCGCACAGATAAGGTGTCAACACCAATTGTTTCATTAGTAGCCTAGTGTGTGGAGGGTGTACAATTCAATCAGACACGCAACCTATGCATCGAGTTCCTCACGAACTACAGGGAGTCACAGGACCACAACAAAACATTCCACTACTCATGGCTATTGTTGTCAATTATGTTGTTTGTGTGGGAATTGCTAGAGGATAGCCAGTTTCCTCTAATTATGAAAGATCTACTAGAAGAAGTGAAGTTTTCTTCATTGTGGGCCACGGAGGACATTGGGCGGGTCCACGAAAGCAAGTTGTTTTGGGTATTGATGGAGATGAGAATTAATATGGCCATCAATCGAAAGCCATGGTTGTCACCAACTGTATTTGAGCAGTTGTATGGATACGCAAAGTTCAAAGCGAATTTCGAATATATCTCTCTCCGGGTGCACAAGGACCCAAAACATAAGTGGTATGATCTACCATACCTTGCGACAGATGACGCCCTAACAGTCATGCTCGAATGTTGGCCAGCTGAGTGGCACACATCATTGGATTTTTCCGTCGGGTCTAGTAAGTTCACGAGAAAGGGGAAGAAGGAAGATTCCTAGTCAAAAATTCAGAAGTTCACTGAAAAGAGAAAGAAGGAGGCTGAGGAGAAGGCACACACACAAGCGAAGTGCACTGCTAAGGAATGGGAAGAAGAACGTGATTCTGATAGAAGTCAGAAATTCCTTTCACCATAGCAGAAGAAGAAGAGTGACCAGAGTAGGGTGATGTAGACCTAGAAAGCACTCCCTTCCAAGTGAAGCAGAACAGGGAGCAGGAGAAGGAAGGGCCACACAAAAAGATCAAGGCCACTGTCATCCCTAGACCTGATCACCTTGACAGAGGATGAATTAGATGACATTGGGGATAAGGTAAGGAACATGGCAGTAGAACTACTGCAACACTTTGTGCAGCAGCAGAAGTAAGCCTTGGTTGCCATTCAAATGAGTCTGCATGAGCTGCAGATCCAAACTACTTAACTACAGGTAGGTGCAGGGAAGAGCATTGTGACGTTGACTAGTTTGGCACCAGGGACCACTGGAGCAGTAGAGATGGTTCACTCTTTGGATCCTCGGGTCGTCGCACTATCAGATGGAGCCCTAAGTCCAGAGATAGATGCTAACAAGGTTTATTTAAAGAACATTAGTCTCAACTTGGCTGCACTCCCAAGCGAATTCCTTCACATGCTGCAAGAAGATGTGATCGTAGAACTTAGGGACCGAGAGCAGTGCATGTTGAGCGTGATCAACGAGCAGAATATTAGCAATGAACAGTTGTCCATTGAGAAAATAGCAGAGATAAACACTTGGAAGAAGGTCCAACAGAAGAATAAGTGTACCACATAGGTGGTAGCAGGAGTGTGCAGAACCGTTTCAGAACTACACATCCCTGAAAAAAGCACCTATGAAGACCAAGATTCAGAAGTTGGTTACAGGTTCAGTTTGAGCTGAACCTCAAGAATACAGAGCTCAAGCTGAGGGTAGAGCCTTTGACTTCGCCAAAGTTTAGAGAACAGTGTGAGGTAGCTATCAAGAATGCAGTGGTTGTAGTAGATATCGTGGTGATAGAATGCACTGTTCTCTTCAAGCGCTTGATGGAGGTCCTCACGAGTCTGTAGGAAGATTCCAACCTACAGAGGTTGAATACTAAAACAAGGGAATTATAGGAGGATTATGATGAAGCTAGAGTGACGGCGCACACCATCACCATCACACAGAGATTGGCCAAGCTGAAGGAGGCAAAGGAACTGAAAGAATAGGTGGAAATAATGCAACAAAAAGGGGTAGTCCTCAAGGCCAGATTGGGGCCTTGGCTGGATGGGGCCTATGTTCTATCCACCCCCATTGGGAAGAAGTTGGCCAGCCTGCAGATATCACAACAAATGATCTAGGGAGATAACAGAGGACAAACAACAGTGTAGCTGGTGGAGCAGGTCAAGTAGGTGGCTACACAGTGTACAACTGAAATTGCATTGGTTCAAGTAGAGTTGGGAGGTATTCACAGTAAGATCTCCATGCTAGCAGAGTGACTCAGGGGTGAGTCACCATGTTTGTGTTGGCAGCTTCTTGGGACAAGGTCCCTTAGGGTCGATTTTGGGGTTAAAGGCACAAGTTTTGAGGCAGAAAGCCCAGCTTTTTTATGTAAAGTGTAAAGTCTCCACAATTCATGGTCGCGGAGCGTGCAGATGTAAAGTTTCAAAAAGGGTTTCCACCCTTCTGTTATGTAAGTTGTGTCAACTTTAGAAGATCTACCCATGGTCCGCAGACCATGAGATTGTATAAAAAGGAGAGTCTTAGAAGAGTCTAAGCCAGTTTTTGGAGAAGAATGATGAATGTAATGGGCCATTAGTGAAAAGGGCAAAGAGTTTTAGAAGTAGAAGAAGGGTTTTATAGCTGTGTGCATAGAGGCCTAGGATAGAAATCCACAATTGAGTGCGCGGACCCCTATAGCTAACTTCGTAGGGTAGTTAGAGTTTGTAAGAAGATCTGAAGTACTAATAAAGATGATTACTTTGGAGATATCTCTGTTTGATATATTTAATTTTTTTATGAATAAATGTAGTTATGTTATGATGAATAATGGGTTTATGTTTTAACGCTATACTAATGCACGAATCTATATGTTTTATATTGTTATTTGTATGCAAGTAATAATATATGTTTATGCGAAGAACATATTAATGCATATTGAAATTGTCAGATACTTAAGTTGATTTGGGTAAATACTGAAGCAAGAATAATTATAGAAGAACGTAAGTGGTTCATTCACCTGGTTAGTGTTCGCAAACGACAGTCGTAGACCTTCACGAAGGTCTAAAGGCCGATTAAGAGAAGTATATCAATAAGCCCTAAAAGGCTTATCGATCTATGTGAAGGCATAGTTAGGGGATAAAATGACATCACCACCATCTCTGGGTGCAAAAACTTGGTTCCAACATCCCCTCATACTGCTTCGGGTGAGACTTTAGTCTGCGCTACGCAGATTGATGCCAAAAGGGCTAGTAGTGTAGGGATTTGTTTGGCTAAATTAACATTGAACCTGGGTCAGGCCCCCCTAAGCCAACAAGAGTGCAAAGCTAGTAGAGGTTAAAGGGGATTTGTTCCCTTAGTCGGGTAAGTGATAGAGTTTTTTTGAGACCCACCCATGGTCAACGAACCATGGTATTGTAAAGGAAATGATATATAAATTCGAACCATAGTGAGTCTTAGAAGTTAACTTTTAGAGAAGAATCATTGTAAGAGTAAGTTGCTAAGGGAGGAAAAGTCATTTTCTTGTACTTAGGCAAAAGGGGAAGGCTCCTATAGCTGAGTGCACAGACACCATGGTATGTTCGCAAGCTGAGTGCATGGGACCCTGTAGTTGAGAGTGATGGGATAAAAAGTTTGTAATTGAATGTTTCTACTTAATAAAGACTGTTTTGAGACGATTCTAATGCATCTGTGCCTTGTTATTTACTTCTGCTAAAGTTTATGTATCTTTTCCCTGTGATATGTTTTATGTGAATTAATGCTTATTTACTGTGCGAAACTGGTAGATATGTAATACTTATGCATGATAAGTACGATTAAATACCTTCACGAAGGTATGGAAGTCATTTAGATATATTTGCGGTGGTTATATCTTTGGAAGGATTAGAGCCACACGAAGGTAGATTTAAGCTGTAAGGGTATTAGGAAACCATCACATAGGCCTCTAGATGTAGAAACTTGTTTCTAGCATCCTCCAATACTGCTTCAGGTGAGACTATAGCCTGCGTTATGCAGGTTGTTGCTGAAAGGGCCAATAATTAAGGTTTTGTTGGTTGGCATAGATAACACTGAACCTAGGTCAGACACCATCAAGCCAACAAATGGATTCATTGCTGGGACTGGGATCTATCTGAGGAATGTGTGATTCAAATAAGTGGTTTCCTACTAAGAAGGAAATCGAAAAGTGGCTCGATCAGAAGTTGCATGCATTTTCAGCTCAAGAGAATAGAAAGCCATGGTTATCCAAGGAATAGCAGTTGAATAAATACCTATATACTAATGAAACCAAAGAATTTTTATATTTCTTCCCTTTGCGAATTGCATGAGTGGGTGTCTAAATTAGTGGAAAATCAAGGTACGTGTAAACTTGACAACCATATTGCGTGGAATCCAGAGTTGGTTAAGTGCCTAGAGTTGGCTATGTGGGGCTTGACCCAGGTTGAGCATTAGTTATCCAAACAAATCCCTACACTACTAGGTCATTCAGAATCAGCCTAAGGAGTGTGGCCAAAGTCTCACCTGAAGCAGTATGGGGGGATGCTGGAACCAAGTTTTCACACCCTGAGATGGTCTTGATGTCGGTTTATACCCTCTATTCCTACTTTTCGCAAGTCACTAAGCTTTAGGGTTCTGTCAATCTACCCTTTATTCTACCCTTCAGTACGCCCGCGAAGGTGTACGATTGACCTTCACACAGACTTAGCCCATGATCCATGTACTTTTGTGCTGTTATGACAATGTATAGTATAGGTTCCCAAGTTATCTTAATTGTTTTACTTATCTTACTAAACAATTACAGTTAGCGTCGCGTAAACTTATATTGTTACTTGCATTCAGTTAACCAATATAGTCACATATATTCATTCATCACATAAACATTGTGAATTAAAACCAGTTCTTCCTCAAGAATGGCCAACTCCAGGGCCATTCAGCATGCCTCCTCCATGACCTGAAATATGCACTTATTTTGGTTACTTACCTCGGTCATGGCGTCAATGGCAGAGTCTCGCTGTAGGGCTATATGTTCATTATTAATATTTTTCTCACTAATCACCTATAAAGCATGGTGTTCGTGGGCCCTCAGCTCCGTGATCACTCCATCCTGTAATAGGTGGAGCACTTTTCCAGGGAGTGCTGCCAAGTTCAACCCCACTCCTTTGAGGGCATTGATAATGGGTCTGTAAACTTCATTCTCTATGGTCAGTGCCCCATCCGACAGCACTATCCAACTGGAAACCTTCGCACACAACATCTTCGCAATTTCCGAAGTGCCGACAACGAGGTTGGTGGACACCATCCTAGCCTATGATGTGCAGGTTTACAGCTCCTATAGACCTATCTAGATGGCCCCCAATAGTATTTTTTGCTGCTGCTCGAACTGTTGTAGTGCCTTCGCGGTGACATCCCGCACCGTATCTCCAATGTCATGCAAGTCTCCCTCTGTAAGGGTGATTGGGTCTAGTGATGCCTTAGTGGCCTTGGATTTCTCCCTTGACCCCACTTTCTCTTGTTCCATTGGAAACTTGATGTGGTTTGACATTGTCTCTGGGTCTGCTCAATGCTGCTCTATTTGCTTGTCCATTTCTTCCTCTGTTTCGAGCAAAGGCAACCTCGTGCCTTTGTCAGAGCCACACTCTATTTTTCCTGTCTATTTTTCTATCTACTAGGTGGCATCGTGCTCTACTTGGGCCTTGTCAGCGGCCTCCTTCTTCCTCTTATTGGCCATCTATGCCATCTTGAACTTGGCCTCCTCCTTTTTGCACTGCATAGCAGACTTTCTCATCCCCATCGTCAAGTCTGAGGTAGTGTGCCACTCTGTTGGCCAGTGATCAAGTACTACATTAATTGTGTCATTTGTTGCCAAGTAAGGCAACTCATACCATGTATGCATAGGGTCCTTCCGTGCCTTGATCAACAAATGGTGAAATTTTGCCTTGAACTCCGCGTACCCCTTCAAGTTGACAAACACAGTAGGCGAAAACTACGATTTTTTATTGATAGCCATGCGGATGTTCATTTTCCATCAAGGTCCAAAAGATCTTGCTATCCTTGACATGCTTAGCATCCTTCGTCACCCACAACGAACTTTACTTCGTTGCTTCTTGTAGGTCCGACGCGACCAAGGGGAACTAACTATCTTCCAGCAGCTCCCAGGCTACCAGCACAATAGACAGCAAGAGCCACGCATAGTGGAAAGTCTCGCTTAGTTCCTATGCCTCACAATAGTTCACAAGGAACTCACCATAAAGATAGAGCATGCAATTGAATTGAAATCCTTTGGCACATTTGGTTCCCCCCACATTCGGTTCATTAATGCTGGATTGGCAGCAAATTTCCAAGGATCTTACCCATAAATTTCGTCTTAAATTCTAGTCGCTCACTCCATTTGGCCACATTTCTACCATCAAATCATGAACAGTGACTTTAACGGTCATGTTTTGGCTGACCTACGTGATTTCTCCCTGGGTGGCACAGCTCCCTTCGCATTGTCACGAACCCTGTGATATTTTCTTGCTCTGCACAATCCTACAATCATGTAGTTCCCCACCCTAGGCAGTGTAGTTTATAGTCCCGCACCTCCTTTAAGCTGCCTAGATTGCTAAGACTATGCTACCCTCATATATGCACCTGGCTGAATCACCGGTGTATGGCTTCAATCGGCTCCCATTCACCTTTCTTGGGAAGGGATCTCCATTCAATTTAACCAACTAAACTACTCCACCATCGGTAATCTCCTTAATGACACAGGGCCCTAACCAGTGCATTCTAAACTTCCCTAGAAAATTATCAAACTTACTATCATATAACAAAATCAGATCATTTAATTTAAAGGTGCGTAACTTAATGTGCCGATCATGCCATGCTTTTTCACGCTGCTTTTGGACCTGTTGGTGAAATCCTACTAGAAATTTCACTTCCTCAAGCTTAGCAAGCTGCGTGAGCCTCTCTTCCAGGGCTCCGTGATCCATCATACCCATGAGTGCTGCTATGTGCAGACTAGGCACAGTGTATTCCATGGGGATCACTACTTCAACACCATACACAAGCCTAAAGGGTGTCTGTCCAGTCAACATTTTGCATGTTGTCCGATAGGCCCATAGAACTATAGGTATGCATAGGTCCCAATCACTTGGCTGAGAGTTGCAAACCTTGGTTAGTGTGTTCTCCAGCACCTTATTGAATGCTTCCAATGTCCCATTAGCCTGTGGGTGATAACATGTGCTTTTCTAGTGATATACCTGAAATTCCTTCATCAGTGCGCTGATCATCTCATTCAAAAAGTGCGTATGACAATCACTCGTCAGAATCTTTGGACACCCAAATTGCGCTAGCACATACTCAAAGAGGAACTTCACAACAGTCATGCTTATGCAATCCTCCATAGGTTGTGCTTCCTCCCATCAAGTCAAATACTCAGTTGCGGTGATAATGTACTGAGCATCCGTCTTCTTCCCTTGGGGTTGAATGGGTCCCACAAAATCTATTGCCTATTTCTCAAAAGGTTGCAACGTCATCTATGGGTTTAGAGGTAACTCGTCCCTTTGCGATGGCCTACCAGTCCTTTGACACACATCACATGCCTTGCAGTAAGCTTTTGAATCCTAATGGAGGGTTGGCCACCACAACCCTACACATAGAATCTTTTGTGTGGTCGCTCTTCCTGCATAATGGCCTCCCGCGGCACCCCCATGAGCATCTGCGAGGATACTGCTCCTTTCAAAATCCCGTACATATCATCATAATACTTCATCAAACACATTTTTGTATAGATGTCTAGCAATGGCAGAAAAGTTTGCCACGCATACCACTAATTCCTTCTTTTGTTCGATGATGTAGCCTTTTGGGGCGCTTCTTTTCATTAGGAAGTGTATGATGTATTCAAAGTGACCATCCATGATGCGCACTGCAAATAGTTGTGCGTTAGGCAATCCCTCCTCCAAATTAGTGGTCTCTTCCACTGTTTTGATGCACAATAAATGGTCCAATCCTACGTTCAGTCATCCAGGCTTCACAATAACCTCAAAATCATACTCGTGGAACAGTAGAAACCACCTGTAGATTATCCCCCCAACACAGTCTTATTGACCAGGTATTTCAACGTGGAATGATCCGTATACATCTTAAAATTTCCACCCGACGAATAATGTCTAAACTTATATAGCACATATACCATGGCTAACCCTTTGTGCTTAATGGTGGAATACTTCTTCTCAGCCTTGGATAGCCTCCTACTTGCAAATGTTATAGGATGGTCCAATTCTCCTCTACCAAACTGTGTTAGTACTGCTCCTAGTGCTATACATGACATGTCTACATGTACATGAAACTCCTTCTTCCAATCTAGGAAGACTAAAATTGGCATGGTGACCATTTTTCTTTTCAATACATCCAAGCATTTCTTATAGTCCTCATTCCAACAAAACATGACATCCTTTTTCAACAACTTCTCCATAGGCATTGTGATCTAGGCATAGCCCTTGATAAACTTCCTGTAATACCCTGTATGTCCCAAGGTTGCACGCAACTATTTTACACTCCTTAACACCTCCAAGTTAAGTATCATTGCGATCTTTGTGAGATCTACCATCAATCCTTATCTACAAACCACATGTCCCAGCAAAGTCTAAAAAGGAACAAAAAACAGGCATTTCTTCAAATTAAGCTCAATCTAGTACCTTCGACAAGTATCTAGCATCAGGCATGAACTTGCCACATGGGATTTTACCAACCCAAGCATAGTCCAATCATCAAAGTACACCTCCAGAAACTTATGAATGAATTCTTTGAATGTAGCAATGACTACGCATGAAAAAATTGCAAGTGCATTCGAAAGGCATTACAGTGTACTAAAAACATCCCCACTCAGTCCCCAAGGTCGTCTTGCTTCTATCCTCAGGTGTGCAATTTTGATTTGATAGTACCCAGAGAACCCACCAGTGAAAGAGTACGCTTCCTATCCCCCTACATTATATAATACATCATCAATGAATGGAGTCAGGAAGGGATCATTACACAAGCGTATCCTTATTTCATCCTTCTGCATCTTTTCCTATACCACCATTGGGCTTACCCAATCATATTCTTATACAGGCTCAATGATGCCTGCTGCGAGCATCTTGTCTAGCTCTAAGTAGACCTTCTCCTTATAATTCGGTTTGAGATGGTAAGGTCTTTACTTAACTGGCTTCACGTCAGGTTTTAACATGATCTTCATTATGCCTAGGTCTCCTATTATCCTTGTAGATTTTAACCTCGTATAGAAATTACCTACATACGAATTCTAAATCACAAGAAAAATAAAAATGGGAGAGCATAACACATAAAACACATATACACAAAGATTTCCCACTAGATCCCAAAACCGGGACTACCAGCTTGATTTTTCATTATTTTCCTTTCAATTTTACAATACATATTTATACATGCCGAAGCATCCAATACCATGGACCGAAAACCATCATGTCCAAAACCATGGACCGAAAACCATAGGTAGGTTTTCCCAACCTAATATAGGGTCAAAAAAAAATATAACACAACCCAACAATCCTGGTATTCACAGAGAAATTTTGCAACCTTATCTACCATCACGCCATCCCATTAATTTCCAATCTTCGTGAATTTGGGCTATGTCTCCGTACCAATATTTACCTGTTTCGTTTTTAGTGGTGCAATTATATCAAGATTCTCAATCTGTGGTCCCTCGACCTTGCGGTGACCCTCAGTTTCAGGGACATTAACCTTTTTTGGATCCTCCTCTTCTTCTTCAGTAGTCACGTTATAGCATTCTAGTGCGTGGTTTAGCTGAGTAGTCCAATCGGGTTGAATCACATCCAAAGGATCCTGCGGTATCCTAAAGATTGCTTCTTTAACCCATCACTTGCACTACATCAATATAGTCAAACCCATCTTCAAAGTTGAACATCATTATGAATCCTTCACATAGAATATCCCATTCACTTGTGCCATGGTGGAGCTTTGTCTCCAAGTACTAGTTCATCGAGATGACATCCAAGGTGTGGCAGAATAAGTGCACCCATTCAGGTTGGGGCTTTGCTCCATAAGCCTTAGTGCATTTGTCCAAGTGTGCACATGGATCATCCTTCCCATCATATTTTCTATCTTTCGTACCTTTGACTTCCCAAAGCATGTTCTCATCATCCTCCTACACTCATGCCAATCATCAAAACTACCCTTGTGCATACCCCACCATCTTGCTGGCATAGTACGCAGTGCCCAGTCCAAAGCCTAGAAGTGTTGCAGTTTTGGTATCTCCCTCTGAAATGCATCCAAAAATACATTTACGTCATACAGGCCATTGTAAGTGGGCAAATTTCTTGCCTCTAATGATACATAGTGTAGCAACCCGGTTATCATGTTACATATTAGCTTAGTTACTTCATGTAGACAATTCTGCTAGCGCTCTAATTATTCATTAGAGTTTGAGAGGCAAGAACTCTTGCGATCCCATGTAATTAGTCCATCCACTATTGGATTCACCCAATCTTGGTCTCGCGCTGTTATCTTATATATGTAGTCCAAATCATCATCGCTCTCATAATCGTGGACTGGTTTTGTATAGCGATATCCTTCAGCAAGATATAGGGGTACTATTACGTGGAACAATTTATTTTTCAAATATCATCTTTTGATTCTTTAGGTTGATCACCCCATTCATGTTAGTGTCCCAATCAATACCAAGTAGTGTAGGGTAGGTGTTGCTATCATCCACAATTTCTAGCACCTCAAAGTCAGCCAATGCACTTGCGCCTTCAATATCTACATTCACTCCTTGTAGCCATCCAAATCCAATGGGGATGATCTTCTACTGATTTTCCATCCTTAACTAGATTGATGACCAATGCAGCGTGGGTCTTCCCATCTACTCCAAGTATGCTTTGGTAAAACATTTGCATCTAATCCTAGATCCAGAATAAGCTTATCCATTTCATATTCTCCTATTTGTGTGGTCAGTTTCGTCTCTCATCCTATCTTTGCTTTATGCCTACCAATATTTTGTACAATGTGTGGTTCACCTGAAGTGTTTCCAGCGCATCCATTTATAAGTTCCTATAATCCCTTCATAACCTTTCTATCGCGCAGTAGCTTCATGTAGGTTTCTAGAAAGGTCATAAGCATAGAAGGGTTCATTTCCTGGTCATGCTTATCACTGATCCCTGAGGTAGAGGCCTCAACCAAGCTCTTCTTTGCCTCCATGAACTTTTTACGTGTGTGCTCCAAATCAAATTCAGCGTTCTTCACTAGAGATTTGCAAACCCATGCACTTTCTTGGGGTTTTTTTCCCTTATCATCGCCCATTGTAATTCCACTTCAGAGCACTATATTCACATTTGAATCCTCTTTGTGAAGCTCAGACCTCATCATCTACATGTTCTGAGTTTCCTGAGGTGGTAGCACCCCTTTGTCATGTATCCTCACTATCAGCGTAGGACAATCCTCTGTCTCATGATCAAACTGAGTACAATATTTGCACGGCGAACGCATCGATTAGTGCATTCATGGCATAGTGTCTTGGTCCTCCACAGTTGTAGCAGATTAGCTGTCCTCGACCTCTGCTAGGTCCTCCTCTGCCCAGGCCTCGTCCCCACCCCTAAAAGCCTATTCATGCCATCCCAACACTTTGGTCAGGAGGGCACATTTCTTCCTGGAATCTATAGGTAGGTGTTCTATCCATCATCAATTCATAACTTCACTAGTTGTAGTCATGATTCCCTACTGACCTACAGAAGTTGCAGAACAGTTGTTGCGGTGTTTGTACAAACATTTGTAGCAAATGATAGTTATTTTTTGTATGTTTCCCTGCCACCTAACATATAGCACACCACAACGTAGGCCTCACGCTCAGTCCTACTTGGGCTTCCAACCTCAAAGGCATCGATCCTCCTCCTGTAATATAATTAACAAATATTGGGAAGTGGTCTTTGTCATGACCCTAACCCTTACATTTTAGGCACCATATCTCTTCACGCACCTCCAACCAAACTATTCTATCTTGCTTCAAACTTTGCATTTCAAGGGAAAGATTTTGCAACTGCGCATGGATCTGTTGAACCCCCTGATTTGGATCTTACATTGGTATTTCATGCAGTCTCATTGCAATCTCCAAGGCCTTTGCCTAAGTCATAATATTTTGTTGTGACAGTGCAACCCTTAGGTGAGGCAGGCGTGAAGCCATGAATCATTCGCGGTGTTATCCATCTGTTAAGTTCATATTGGCTTCGCAGAATTTACACTTCAACTTTTGATCCGACCCCATAGGTGTCTCACCCAATTTCATCATGATTTCCTTGAACCCCACAATAGATTGTGCCTCAGATTTAGGCCTGCTGAATTCTTTATTCAATGTGGTCTAGATGTTTGCCAACCCAACGTTTGATTTATCATTAGAGTACTTGATGTACCAAGTTAGTGCGCAATCCTGCAAATCACTAACCAATGTTGCCTTCTTCATGTGATCATCTGTGACACACTAAGCTTCCCATATAGCTTTCAAAACAAACCAAAACAGGTCTGGGTCCTCATTTCACAAGCCTTTAAACAAAGGCAACTTCATTGAATTTTCCATGTTGAAATGAGGTGGAAGGGGTGGTGGTGTGGGCGAAGTCGCAAGTGATGGTGATGAAGTTGGAGGTGGTGTAGGTGGAGGTGGTAGTCATGGGAATCCCTGCCTTATTTTGAACTGCACTTTGTAGAGAACCCTGCGCTACTCCATCTTCATCGCCCAATGGAGGTGAGATCAGTGGGCTATATTCAGGACCCTTTCTTCCTTTGTTTCTGTAAGTATTTCCACTTCACGTAGCTCCTAACATTAAGGTAGTTGCATAACCCATTTTTCACACAATAACATCTCAACCTAGGTATTGAAAGACTTCAAGTACTTACCTCGCAGACCTTTGGAAAATCACCACTTCGCCTCGCTATAGCTAATTCAGGTATCAAATGTGAATTCAGTCACAAATCCTCTGATGATGTAATCAAGACAATAATCGACAACATTGGTGATCTTATCCTCAGAGGTTTCCAGTCTCTGTACTAACTCCGGGGTCCAGACAATATGACCGTCAAGTCTCCACCTTCCTTGGCTATCCGCTAGCTTCACCATCCACTCATATAAATCAACTGGAAAGGAACAAAAAAAGATCTCGTGGATTTCTGTATATAGGTACCGGTCCAGCCATTTTTCCTTTGTCATCCATGGATTTATGTTCTCTTACACTGCGAATTCATTAATCTTCCTATCCAACCAGTCTTTGATCTCTTTCTAGTTGGATTCCAGTGATATGACATCACACATCTCTCATGCAAATTCCAGTCTAGACAATGGAACCATTTGTTGGCTGTGTAGGGCCTGACCCAGGTTCAGTGTTAGTTAGCCAGACAAATCCTTACACTACTATCCCTTTCGACATCAGCCCGCAGAGTGTGGACTGAAGTCTCACCCGAAGAAGTATGGGGGGATGCTAGAACCAAGTTTCCGCACCCTGACATGGTTGTGATGTCGGTTTATATCCTCTATTCCTACTTTCACGTAGGTCATTAAGCTTGAGGGCTCTGTCAGTGTACCCTCTATTTTTCCCTTCAGTACCTCCACAAAGGTGTATGATTGACCTTCGTGAAACCTTAGCCTGTGATCTAGGTACTTTCACGTTGTTATGACAGTTATTGTACAGGTTCCCAAGTTATCTTAAGTGTTTTACTTATCTTACTAAAAAATCACAGTTAGCACCAAGTAAATTGATATTCTTAGTTGCGTTCAATTAACCAATATAGTCACATATATTCGTGCATCACATAAACATTGTGAATTAAACCCAAAACAAAATATAACGAGATGTAACAACAAGAAATAAAAAAATAGAATTTGCAGAATACTTCTCTTTATTGATATCTTCGATTAATACAAACTTTATCTGCCATACAAACATAGTTATAGGGGTCCGCGCACTGAGGTGCAGACTTCTACCCTAGGCCTCTGCGCACTCAACTGCAGAGCCTTTACCTACACTAAGAGCCAAAACACTTATACTTTTCTACAAAGACTCTTCACTTCATTCTTTGCTATCTTACTTCTTCACTACTTAGAGCTTACTTACTTAGCTCCTTTTTATACAGTCCAATGGTCCGTGGATCATGGGCGGATCTTTACATTCGACTTTACACTTTAAAAAATAAGGGTGGAGAACCCTTTATGACTCTTGACAGCTTCGTGCTCCGCAATCACAAAATGAGGAGACTTTACAAATTTATTACAAAATTTGTCCTAAAACATGGGCTTTTAGCCCCAAAACTGTCCTTAGGGGAACCCGTTCCCAACACCTAGAAGCTTCAAAAAATAATATTGCATGGGCTATTCATCGCTAGATTGATTGTATCGTAGGAGGATTTTTCACTAATCTTGCGATTGATACAACCATAAGCTATAGCAAAGCAGAGCACAGTCGCTTCAAGGGACCACAAGGTAAGTATTTAAAATATCTGAAAACTTGGATTAAGATGTTTTTATGTGAAAAACAGATTATTCCATTACCTTAATGTTTGGGACTACGTGAAGCGGAAAACCATTCAAAGGGAACGACAAATTAGGCTTTGAATACAATCCGCTGTTAGGATCCTCTTCTAAGGACGATGGAGGAATTATTCCGAGTACACCAAGAAGCACATTGAGATATTAAGTCAGGGTATCCCAAGGATACCTCACCCATGCACTCCACCTCCACCTTCACCTCATACACCTAGAGCTTCACGTCCACCTCCACCTCCACATCAACCATTCAACATGGTGAACGAAATGAAGATGTCGATTTAAAGGGGTAGGAAGCGAAGACCCTGAACAATCCTGGTTTTTTGCAAACTTTATGTGGACAACACAACAGATTACTGACGATAATATAAAGAAAGTGCAACTAGTCACAATGATGTGGGATAGGGCACTAACTTGATATATTAAATTATGTCAAGATAGAACTGGTGTGACATTGGTAGAGACTCATCAAGTATTGAACAATGATTTTAAAAAGCCTGAGTCTCAGGCATAGTCGGTAACAGAGTTTAAGGAGATACAACAAAAGGTAAATGATTCCTTGTGAGATTTCAATTAGAGGTTAAAATGGCTGATTTGATAGGCTAATATGAACATCACGGATGATCAACTCAGAGACTCATACATTTCATTGTTGTTGCCTCACCTAATATTACCATTATCATATTAGAAGATAGGAACACAAGAAGAGGTTGTAGAGATCATGATGAGGTTGGAAGCCTCACCCATATAGGATACGAACATCAGAATATAATAGATTTAGCTGCAGCTGGCAAGCTTGCACATGGAGTTGCAGAGCTTGAAGATAGGGAATGAAGCTCAACCAGAGGTGCACGCTAAAGTCTCGTGTATAAAATGCAAAGACAAGGGACATGTTAAGTATCAAATCCCTATTTATCAGAATTACTAATCAGAGGAGGTCATGTGCCTCTAAAACTTCATAACACTACAAGACCTAGTGCAAGAGTACCATTATGGTGTGTTATATGCCATATAGTTGGGAAGCACGCAATTGATAATTGTCATCTCTTGCAAAAGTTTATTCAGACACTGCAACATTTTTTTATACTTTTTGTAAATCAGTTGGACATGATGAGAAAAACTTTGGGAAGCACGCAATTGATAATTGTCATCTCTTGCAAAAGTTTATTCAGACACTGCAACAATTTTTTATACTTTTTGTAAATCAGTTGGACATGATGAGAAAAACTTCTGAAGTTATGAACTGATGATGGAAAGGACCCCTACCTATCGAATGCAGGTATAAATTGGCCTCAAGAGTAGGGCATGGGTGCCACACATAGAGGATTTCAAGGTCATGGAAGAGGAAGAGGAAGAGGGCTTGGCAGAGGTCGCGGACAATTTATTTGTTATAATTGTGGTGAAGCTGGGCATTTTTCCATCTTGTCAGTATTGCAAACAGTTTGATCATATGATAGAATATTTATGAGTGTTGATAGCTAATATGTAGGATAAAAATATGCAATAACCTATGCAAAACATCCATATGATGAGGACAAAGCATCACGAAGAGGATCATAGCATCAATATCATAACACACAATGGTATGAACACAATAGAAGATAAGGAAAAGCAGCCAAAAACCAAAGGATTCGTGTGCAAGGATGTTAAAAAGGAAGTCAGGTTTGACCACAATTGAGCTAAAGAAACTTTTATGGAGGCGAAGAAGAATTTTGCTGAAGCTTCAACATCAAGGAGTTAAGAGAAATCATCTAGAAACAATGAAGTGCATGACGTGGATCCCTCATTTTTAGCCACTTTTCTGAAAACTTGTATGAAGTTGTTGAGGGATAAGAAGGTAGTGGAAGGGCTTGAGGAGCTAATCGAAAATTGTATGGGAAAAACTAAGATTCCTTCAGAATAGTGGGCTATGAGGAAACTAGGTAAGCATAAGAAGCGAACAGGGCACTAGATGTGGCTGGCCGTGGAGATTGGAGAATATGAAATGGATCAAGTCATATTGGACTTCAGTTCTGATGCGAACGTACTACCTAAATAGACATGGGAGAGGATGGAGAGGCCTGCGCTACAATGGAATCCTATATAACTACACATGGATAATCATTATAAGATCATTCCTATGGATCGTTTGTATTTGGTAACAGTAGACATTGAAGGAGAAGGTGCTCTGGCCAATTTTGAAGTAATTAAGATAGTTGCTGACAACAATCCTTACCCTGCACTTCTAGGAATCGCTTGGACCTTTGACATGGATACAGTAATTAATCTAAAGAAGTGAAGGATGAAATTTGAGAAGAAGGCGTTGAGGGTTATTGTGTCGTTGGACCCTCCTAAAGGAGAAAGTTACACTAAACCAATCCATGACTACGTGGACGATGATGACTTGGATCAAATATAAAAGATAACTATTCCGATGAAGGTTGGATCAATCCCACTGCAGATGGACGAATCATGTGGGATAGAGACAACTCCTATACTTCTGACTCAGATGAATAGCTTTAACACTGGCAGAATAGGTTGCATGAAGTCTCTACGTTACGTTTCAATATGATGACAAAATCATTGCCGTGCATGTCTATGGTTGTAAGAAATCTCCTACATTATTATGGCTTAATTGATGTCAATTTATTTTTGGATGAATTTGAAATAGAGGTGCCCAAAGAGCATCATTTCCAGGTGCTCGAGTTGGCATTGTGTGCTATTCCTACCCATTGGTGGGGTACGCATAAAGATAGCTTCATTGATTGGAAGGAATACAGATGAATGATGAAGTAGAGGTTTGGGTACATTAATACCTGGATGATTGAAAAATACAATGGGGAGGATGATCCACGTGAGAATTTGGCATGGTGGACTAAAGATTGGTGAGAAGATCCACAACCAGAATGGGTGCACATATTCTATCACACCTTAGATACTATTCCAATGAATTGGTACTTGGAAACAGAGCTACGCCATGGGACAACTGAATGGGATAGCTTGAGGGAGAGTTTCTTATTAACCTTCATATTTGAGGATGGATTTGAGTGCATTGATGAAGTGCTCTAGGAAATTAAGGCCACTATCTTTAGAATGCCTGAAGAGCTAGTAGAATGGATTTAACCAGACTGGAGTATCAAGCTATGACATGCACTGGAATGATAGAATGTAAATTTAGAAGAAGAAGAAGAAGAAGATATGAAAAAAATCAACATTCCAAATACCGAAGGATAGCGCAAGGTTGAAGGTGCTAAAGTAGCAAACCCTGATATATCATAACCTACTTATGGTGTTGGACTTGCCAACGTGTCAAGGGATCTCCCTGGTAAAAAGTCCAAATTAGGCCTCAGACCATTTGGTGTAGGAGTCTCAGCAGTGGGTCATATGGTATCGCCTTGACCTCAGTTTTGTATAAAGGCAAGTAAGATGTCCCCTGTTGGTAGCAAGGGTGTGACATATGCAGAAGATCAAGGAGGTGCATCAGTGGTTCTAACACATGGAAGGCAAGTAAGATAGCAATCGAAAGTGATGGTTAAACCAACAACACATTTCAGTAGAACTCATACATACATATACAAAAGATAGCTACACATGCATGCATAAGAAAATAGATACATATATCATTTAGAGTAAATAATATAGGTGAAATACAATATGACATATTCATGAAATGTGTTGGTTCTATTATATTAAGAAATGTAAGTTCCAGTCATAAAATACAACCATGGCCAACCACTAGTTCTGACAGTGGAATTTTACAGTCGCTGTTGCCTAGTCCTCCAAAGAGATATATTAGCTTTGTGCACTAGAGAAGCCAAGGCTCGTTACTTTCTCTAAGATAATCCTATTGGAATCTTGGCTAACCAAAATCCTTTACAATGAGTTATGAGGGACTATTTATAGCAAACGGTGGGTGGCCCTTGACATTCCCCTTTGTGACAGTTCATCTACCCTCATGACTCTTCATCTACTCTATGAATGTTACATCCAACTATCGACACTCTACATTACATACAATCTACACATGTACCCATGTGAAACAAAATAGCCTTGAGCAAGCCATGCAAGACATAACTATGACTCGGACAGTCGTGGGAAGACCATCTATTTGACATCCTCATGGTGGTCGACAGTAACAAACTGATGCCAAGCTTGGTAGTCTGTGATGGTGTCCGTGTACTCTAAGGTGAAATATTTCTGGAAACGAACTCTTGCCTTCATAACATCTCAGTACACTACTTTGGATCCTCTGTCCAACTCGTCTGATAACATGTGCATCATTGTCTTGAGTACGGTTAGATAAACAACATACTTGTCCATGGTGTCTGCACTGATCACCATGTCTGGTCTGATGGCTATGCACATCAACTCGTCAAAGTACGAGTCAAGTTCCAACCAGACCTGTGCATTTGTCTTTTCTTGGGTGAGTGTCCCAATATATGGGATCAAATGTGCATGCACAACAACATTCATACTCTTGAATACCTGTGGATGGGAAGCCTATAGACTAGTGATGAGCTGTGGGAGATCTTCATAGTTCCATATCTGACTCTAGATGCATGCCTTTAGCTCGACTGCTCTGGGCTTCATCATCTTACACAACTGTAATGGGGCTCCCATATACTGCATTGTCCATCTTTGCATGTAATCAATGGCAGCATGCACGTTCGACAAGATACGTGCTCTCCTAGCACATCACTGCTTCCAACTATTGAGATGGAAAACTGCCTTATGCATGGTACCAAACATGGAATACAGCACCTGCATGATTGTGTCAAGGGACAACACTTCATACAATATTCCTTCTTCAACTCTTCTCAGGTGGATGTTGTAACCAATTCTCCTCCTTGCTTGGTCGTTTCCAACTCCTTAGCCATTCACTAGTTCTCTACTATGAAGACGTGAACACTCGAGCTAGTGGCTTTGGCATATGCTCTAATAGCATCGTTCAATGTTGTTGGATGCTTGCACACGTTAGACATGATCACTCATTCCTTAAACTTCGTAGGAGATGTGTGATCATCTAGAGTCGACACTCTGCAAGATTGCACAACTCTATGTTGGGACTCATTGAATGAGATGTTGTGCATCTCTCCCTCTAGATTATCTCCAAGGCTTTTAGTGTTTCCTTGGTCACTTGGGACTTGTTCCGATTATAGATCTAGTGAAGCTGGTGGGTGACCTCTTGGTGGTGAGGCATGATTTTTATGTCTTCCTCTAACTCTTGTTGCTCCATGTCTGTATCCATTTGCTCAAGTGCTTGTTCAATCTCTTGAGCGAAGTCCTACTCCGGCGACTGCTCAACCTGTCTTCTTGGTGCCAGCTTTTCGAATGAGTCAACTACCTATACAAGCTTATTTTCATCTGTCTATACATGTTGCACCCCTTGCTATACCTGTTCTCACTACACTTCCTTCTCCTGTCTGCGGAACTCCTATTCCTTCTGGAGTTGCTCCTTCAACTCATGAAACTCCTTCTCTGTTTCCTCCATTCTTCATTTTTCTCTCTACCTTTACACGTTCCTCTTGTTTCGTTGTTTCCTCTTCACCTCTATTTCCAAAGCTACTTTCTGCACAAGTGGGTCTACTCAAAACTTGCAACTTTGTTCCTTCTCCATGGTGTCAACAATATTTCTCTTGCCTTTATTGCAGGCTGGTATGTTCACCTCTACTATTGCTACTACTGGTGCTCTCCTAGATGCTACTTCATTAACCATTCTATAGTGATGCCGACTGGTTCAATGGGCCTAGAGATGCTCTAACAATATCTCTGTGGGTCCTCCTTTGCCTAATGACATGCCCCATGGATCCACTAAAACTATAATCTCATGCAACGATCATTTACAAAACAGTGCAGGTCATAAAGATTATAGCTTCGAGCATTGAATGGACATTTCTTGATCTACTCTGCTTCGAAATCTGAATGCTTGAAATTCCATATCTCGTATAACCTGATCCAAAATAGAAGAGTAGGCCAATGTGCCTTCTTCTTCCGGTGTAGCCTGGATGACAGTCCTACCGAGATGTGGTATGATACTTCCTGCATGATGAGCTTGTTCAAGGAAAACTTCAGTAGAACATGTAGAAGCTTCTCAGCATTGTAAATATATATGAAGGTGTCAGACTGTGAGGCATAACAATCTGCTATATCGATCAATGCCTCCACTACTACCTTCGACATGCAGGGTCGATCCTCTTCAAATATCATCTTCTACACTAGGGTGACAAAATGATCACACAACTATGTGTTAACTCCTCTGAAGATGCATTTAGACAAAATTTTACAAAAAGTGTTCACAGAGGTCTCTGTCGATGTCCATGCCCACTTCAAGCCCTGGAAATCCTAAAGGCACAGATCGTAACCAAGATGTAAGTGGACATGTAGATTTCCACTTGCTAAACTTTGGGTGTCTATCGAGCTCTTGTTAGCTATTCCTTCAGCCTGTGAGCCAACATGTCGGACTGTTGCATGCTTTGCCTTCACTGGCCAGTTGGTCCAACACGATCACCCAACTTTGTGGGAAGGTTTTCGTTCTCTCTTAGCCATACAGGTGACATGCAAAGATGACCAAGTATTGATACGCCTTCCACAATATCTTTGTCTTGTAGATCTGGTTGGGTGTCATCATGAATTTGGCTAGCTCCTTCACCTAGTTCTTCAAGATATCCCTAGAGTTGGCATTGCTGCTGGGTATGCTAAAGGGTGTTTCCATGGTGACCACGGGCTTCAACATATGGTACATTTGTTCATAATATTATGCCCTAAATGTAGCAATATTCGTCCTGCTCACACTGCTCAATGTCACCATCTCAAGATCAGTGCACGAGACAATCCAATGTATCATGTTTGCTCATGGAAACACAGGATACCTGCATGCAATCCGTTACAAGCCGGACTAGTGAATGTTCACATAGACTTGGTGGTATTTGATGTCTTCTAAGAATTTGTCTGCAAATGCATCATTGACCTCTTTCCATTTCAGCTTGATGTCCTTGTCTACAATTAGCTTGGTGTCTTCATAGATCACCAGACTTGTAGACACTCGTTCAACTACTGCTCCAGTTGCACTTCCATCAGTGTCATTTGATATTTCTCTCTTAGAGGCCATTGATCCTGAACTAATAAGAGGTGGATGAACACTTGCTAGATCTGGAGACATGGCGACATGCATGGCATGAAATTTGTCAGGTAAAACCAAAGCAAACTTAAGGAACGACATGCAACATGCCTGGGATTGACTGGCAAGCACCGCACAATTTTTCCTAGGAGACCAGGAGACTAGCTACCAAAACTATGCAAAAGGAAGTTCAAGCTATTGGGAGGCTAGTTAGCTACTGGAATTCTGCAATCCATAATCCAGATTGGCTTGCTAGCTATTGGGATTGTGTAATGCACAATTCCAACTAGAAAGGGTTGCAAGCCCAGTGAGCTCATTGTGCAATTTTCTGAGCCAGTAGTCATTGACTCTCAGAATTGCACAATCGAATATTGGAGGATAGTCACTGGGCATATATTCACATTTTCTAAGACGAAAGCAGAGCCTTCCCTCTCAGGATTGTACAATTCTATCCTTGTGAGGCAGAGTCCGTTCCAAGGCTTCCGAGACCCCTGATGGACAATGGAAAGCAGATGTGAATTTGAATGCATGGAGATACTGAGTGTAAGGAGGAGTGAATGATTGTTCATGCAAACCATGAATGAAAGATTTAGAATATGGAACAACATGCATGTGTGTGAAGCGAGTCGCCGAATCAATCACTGTTTGTGCAAAAACATGGCATGCATGCGACAACAGTGAGATGTTAACAAAAACTGAAATGGTGCTAGTACAAGATAATATTCATGCAAAAAACAACAAGTGTTCACAAAAATCAAGCAAACAACACTCACACAAGCCAAAACATAAAAAGCACCAGAAATGCTGCAAAAGACAAGTTAAGTAGACTTAGCCACAAATAGCTAAGCTGGATGTGCAAAGACTCCTAGATGTGTTGTGGGATGGCAAAGATCCAAGGTCGACATGAATAAGTGAGCTCTGAAGAGTCGAATAAATAAGTTTGAGGCTCATGATGTGCATGCCACAAATCTAGGAAAAAGCGACACTTGGAGGAAATATTCTAAAATGATCTTTGCATGTAACCTCTAGCTACTAAAAATAGCTCCTTAAAATATAGAGATGCTTTTTTGCATGTTTCTTTTTCCTATTTTGGAAAAAATCAGCCCATGCATGCAAGTCAAGTTTTCTCAGGCCAGGGTGTAACTGGTCAACTCGATGGCACATGCAACAACCTACCTAACTGAGGGTAAATTTTGCTTAGTTTCTAGGAGGAAATTGGGCTAGCTGCCTAGAAGGTTTGTGCAATTACTGGGATGAGCAGCTGACTGCTACCCAGAGTTGCGCAATTTCTGGGCTGAGCAGTCCTACTAAGCTAGATTGTGCAGTTTTTTATAGGGAAGGTTGACAGGAAGAATTGCGCAATTCCTAAGGCTAACAAGTTTCCAGACATGATTACACGATTTCTGGAGGGAAGGATGTTTCCCCTCCATAATTGTGTAATTTATTGAGGGAGTTGTTCATCTTGTAGCTAGACCAAGTCTAGGGAAGCAACCTGTGAGGGGAATGCAACAAGTTATCATGCACAGGCTTTCATGTTGCTAGAAAACCACTGAAGCTTGTGTACTTGAAATTGCAAGACATGGTGCTGAGGATGGTTGGTTGGGAAACTCCAAAATGAAGCTAAGGAAAAATTTTGGAGGGTGCTTGTAACCACTACAACACCTCGCAATGCATTGGTAGAAGTCCATCTCTCAGAATGGACCTTCTTTATGAAAAGCAAGTCTAACACCTTTGGAAGTATTGTTCAGTTCTCTATTCATCGTGGTTTCCACACTTGCGTGATCGTAAGATGTAGCATCTACCAAGCTCTTGGTTGGTCGACACACATTCCAAGCCAAGCCAACACAGTTTTTTTATTGGGGATGAGGGGTATATTGTGTTGGTTGATAAAAGGTGTCTTTTAAAACCCCTAATTACCCCACATTAATCATCAACCTGGGCAAGTCCTTTTCTTCCAAGAGTGTACACAATATGTGCATTCTATGAATCCAGAGAGTAATGTTTCTTAAAATAAAGTATAAACCTTTGATACAAGAGTAAACAGATGCATTTATAAAACTCAAATTTCAACTATTAAAGGGAATATTACATCTAAGCATCAAGTTTTAACGATCTACTGAAATCGTAATCAAATCTCAAACAAGCAATTCAATCAATAACATCAACTGAGAGTGTAGTAGCAATAACCAATCTCTTCTTAGCTAATTCAATCTAAATCACACTCAATCTCAAGTAAGCAATATCATGTCAACTGAGAATTTAATAGTGATAACCAAACTCTTTCAGTTGATTAAATCAATAAGGTTCCCTATCTTAATGGCTAATTAAGTTAATCTACAATAAGCGTAAATAGAATCAAATGAAAATGCTACAAAACATGTAAAGAAAATATACTAACTTCAATATAGGAAATCGGTAAATAGCGAATAAGATAACTCACAGAAAATGGGAAAAATATCAAACTACACAAAGTTGTGTGAATCAGAAATATATAACACAAGGGATAGCAGTTCAATCCACTAGAGGCTAGGCCCTTAGCCACCAGTGAATACTGCTAAGCTACTTCAGAGAATAAAAATGAACAACAACGTAACTTATATATTAATCATTAAACTCAAGTCTCATTACAATACGGTCGTGTTCCTCAACAACATGAGTCTGTAAATTAAAATTACAATTTGAAATAAATAGACATTGATTGATTGATCCCCTTTCCTCCTATAGTCTTTTTCTTTTATAGTCAGAAAGAGGTAAAAGATAAATGTGATCCCTCAGGATCGGGAGATCCTGAGGGATTCACAACTGAATGCTATCTTCTAATACCCTTCATATTTAGCATTGATCCTCCTGATTTGTCCTCTGACCAAACCACAACCAACCCGCCCCATTCTTCCCTTGTTGGTTTATGTTGTTCCATCTCTAGGGAACAACCACTGTTCCTCTCATCATTTCTCTGCATGAAAAGGAGTAAAATTAGTTACGGTGGCTAAATCTTAATCGAGGGTAGTTCATTCATTTCTTATCATAATGCATTAATATGTTAGCGTATCAGGATATGAAAGAGATAAGAAAAGAGGAAAAAGGTTAGGGAATTAATAGAAAATACATACCCATTTCGTAACTCAACATACTCCCCCCTTACCTTGTTTCATGTCCTCATGAAAAGTAAATAGTTCTTATGTAGTGCAATTAAAGTGTAGACTAGAGAGAAAGCGTCAAAAATTAGTCTAAAACCATGATGTTGAGCCAAGAGCGCAAAGGCGAGCCCTTTGTTTTCTTCAGACAATTCATAGTTAGCCCAATAAACTTTCAGGGGGATACTAAATAATGGGGCTACGAAACTAACATCCTAACCAATAAGGTCCTTCTCTCAAAATAAGATTGTTATAGGTGACCATATGGTCTACAACAGCTTTAAAATTTCTGTAATTAAATGGTTCCCTATATTTCACACTACTAGTGGAGATCGTCCATCTGAGCTTGGATGCAGTCAGAGATTTTTCTTGAATGGATAGGAAATATGATATTCATTTTTGCACAATCTCCTTATATATGGGCCCTAAGGTTTTAATCACCCCTTCTCATTTCATTAGACTCTTATGGTTGGCAAGCATTTGTAAGCGGTGCTTAGGTTCACTTCTCACCCAAAGATCCAATCCATGTTCCTGTCTTTGAAATGCATTATAAGCTTTAAACCATCTGAGTTGGTTAACTGCAAATGAAATAAAGGCCTGGAATTGAACATCTCCTACAAAAGGATTAGGGTTCTTTTACACCTCATTCTCTAATATAAAATTGTGCAGATAAAACTCACAAAGAAGCCTTTGGACCTTTACACCATGTTTCTTGTAGCAATTTATAAAATCTTCAATTGTTCTTAATTCAATTGGTTTACCAGCTCTTACGGCTTTGATTTTTAATAACAGGTACCATTCTAATAAAAACAAGGCATAATTGGTAGCAGTTGACCTGCATGCCAGGACATCCAAGTGCAATGAGCAAATGGTGTTTGCCTGATTTATGACTCTGTCTAGCTTGAGCTTGATCTTCTCCATTTTTCTTCTGCCTTTCTGCATCTATGAAAAGTCTCACTCTCTATTTTATTCATTTCCTAAAGTTGTTTCTACAGCTCTTGATATTTCTATGGGGAAATGGTTTTTTGTTCAAATTGTTCCAATGTGAGCCGAGCTTGTCCCAATTCCTCTTGAAGATTTTGTAGAAGGGGTTCATGGTGTGTCATAATGTCTTTGGCTTGTATGTCCATTTGAGTTCCTATGCTATAAGAGGGAATATCTTTTGTTGGTACTTATTTATTGTAGGAGGTCAAAACCTCTGTCTAAGTAGTTGTGTCTACTAAATATGCATGTGGTCCTTCTTGAGTGACGATTGTTTGAGTGGGCATGAGCTCGGTTTGAGTTCCTGCAACCCTACCTTCATATACTTCCATTTGCATGGCCACATTTACTACCTCAGGGGTATTGTTCAAAACCTTTCCCATTGTGATTTCTTTTACTTTTCTTCAGAGCCTCTTGACCATATTACAAAGCTTATGGTGTTCTTTTCTTAGCTTCAATTTCGTTCTGGCTCTGTATCTTTTATGAGGAGTAACTGGTCTGCTAATAGTCTCGTTAATAGCTTCTATCTCTAAGGAGCCTGGTTTTTCACCCTGGCTTTCTTCCAATAAGACTGTGCCTCTTGATTGATTATCAGATTCTCGAATAATCTTTGTCTTTTCTTCCTCTTCTTAGCCTATGTTTTCTGTGTCTCGACCTTCATAACTGTTTTCCACTGGGAGCTTGTCACCAGATTGGTTCTCTAATTCCTGAATAGCCTCTGTATCTGTTACTGCTTCGCGGTTTGTATCTTTTGAGGAAGACATAATTATGGTATAGCTAGAATTCCCTGGATATTGGGTTTCTCCTAAGTTAAGATTAAGCAGTTCTTCAGGCTGCATGTAGACATTCATGTTGGCAAGGACTTTGGGCATCCTTGCCTTGAAATCATGCAAAATATCACCTTGAGAACTTATATTTGGCGTTGGAGGAGGCCCCACTTCATTCCTTCGTTCATCGTCGAGATTCCTTGCTCTCTCCTTAGGTTCTGGTTCAGGGTTATCTTGTCCTCTTGATTCTGGTTGCAAGTCTTGTTCATTTACTGAATTGGATAATTCTATGAGTTGGCTAGTGTTGCCTTGAATATTTTCAGGCATTCCCTGGTTTGACTTCAACCTTGTAGATCTTCTGTGTTTGTGAGATCTGCTTC
Source organism: Pinus taeda (assembly GCA_000404065.3). Classification (NCBI taxonomy): domain Eukaryota; kingdom Viridiplantae; phylum Streptophyta; class Pinopsida; order Pinales; family Pinaceae; genus Pinus; species Pinus taeda. The sequence goes on from APFE031124834.1 coordinate 45,751, forward strand.
CTGAAAGGGCAGTCCTTTTTCTTTTTGGAACAAGGTTAGGTGCTGGTAGGTTTTCACCTCTTTTGAGGGCCAATATGAGATCATCCCAGGTTGATTATTGTTGGGAAAGGTTGTGACTAACTATTAACCGGATCAGACAATGGTGGCTAACTACTTTTTCTGGGTATTGAGACCGTCTCAAGCTCTTGGCAGTGTCATGCAATAACAAATTCAATAGTGCGGGAAAATTAACAGAGAATTTTGGTTTTAAAACTGCTAAACGTTTGAGTTGTCGCGGCCTTACAACGTGTCTACGCCCATCACAGGTGATATAATTCTGGACAATTCATGCCAATTATCCCCATGGCTCTCTGAGAGAAGATGGTTGAATGCCATTACCATTCTTGATTAGCTCCTGTCCTTCGTCCCTAAAAGCTTCCATAGCATTATGTAGCCTTAATTGCTTGCTAGCCCATATTGGTCCTTCTATCGGCAACCCAAAAACTTCTACTATCACAGCATTTGTTACAGTGATTTGTCTACCACTTACCAAGGATTGTCCATTCTGTAGATCTTGTAAAAATTTGATGGTGATTTCCTCATTAGGGGATTGAAATCTTGTAAAATATGTTGTCCATCCTGTGCGAGCTAGAATTTCCTTGGCTTCCTCGAAGACAACTAGTGATAAAGGTTCTCAACACACTAATCTTCCTCCCATGATTCCTGACTTCTACAAATGATTAATGCAGTGGAGAAAGCACAACAACAAGCAGAGCCGAGAGATGGAACAACAAATGGTTATAATGGCTCTATCAGGTGATTCTTTATAAACATAATTACCATTATCGATGTTGTATTATTTTGCAAAATCTAATGAAAAGATGACAGTGCATGCATAAGTATACTAGAGGTCCTTGCCCCCTCTTGAAATGATAAGTTGCCTACGACCAAATGGATAAAAAGATGATGAGCTGGCGGTGAAGTACATGGCTGATGGATTGGGTAATGAAAGTGGAAAGGTACGTATATTAATGAAAGGATCATAAAGGATATTGGAGTAATGAAAACAAGTCATGTAACGAGAATTATTAATAATTGATAAGATACCGTGAGGTGATGCAATAAAGAAAAAGGACAGCATATGTAGGAGAAGATAGTTTGCCACCGTTATTACACTTGGAAATGTTGTGATTGATTTTAAAATATTAACTCATGCATAAAAGTTCAAGGTAAGTTAGGGAAATAATCTCTCCATAGAAAAAATTAGAAACATAAGAGGAGGGCATTGTAATAATGATTGATGTAGAAAATAAAACTCCAATAACATAAGCAGAGCTTCTGTTGCTTGTAGGTGTCCATAGCCTCGACATAGTTTCCTTTTAACCCTTGGGAACCATGGTCATGTATGTATAATTAGGGGAGTGCATTATGATGTCCATAGTAGAGGCCAATGTGCTCACATGTGAACCAGATGAACACATTGTCATTCACTGGGAAGTAGCGAAACTGGTAAGGTCGACTCGTGATGAGACCTCCTCTTCCAAGGACTTTGTTTGTTGATGCATCCATTGGATCATATCCCTGGTGTGGTGGCCATAGTGGGAATGCCACTTTGCTCCTTCCTTATAATCATGGTAGGTTGGCTCATGATGAGATCCCTTGTCCTCCATCTATGGAAAAAAATCATAAAATTGTTAGTGAATATATAAATATATATATATGTATTATATATATGTATGTATGTATGTATAGATAAACACTCCCCATTTTATATATAGAGAGGGTGGCTCAATACTCCTTAAGAGTAGGGATGGTGGAAGAAGTTTGAACATATCAATAGAAAAAATATACCCATAATCTTATTGATAATAAACAGAGAGAATTAGATGAGATGGGGGAGAATCAACATGGTGAAGATAATCAATCAGATTCATTTATAGCATAAATGAGGACAATGAAGTGATATAGATAATCTTGTCCTTTATTTTTTGATCATCACAAAGAAATCTTGTTAAAGATGATAATATTCAAGATATTTCCCTGCTTCAGTAGACTCCATACTTGTTGTCCTTAGATATGTATTGTACTTTTATGCCATAAAGAGGATCATAAAGAGTGAATTGGGGTGGGCTGGGAATGATCATGTAAGGGAACAAAGTGTGTTATCAAAAGTACTCACAAGGTTTTGTTCCCTAAAGGGAACAACAAAAGAAAACACATGCAAATTTGGACAAGCCATACTGCATGGAAATTTGGAAAAGAAAGTGGATTACTGTGTCCTCTATTGCCCTTGGCAATGCTTCTTCCTCCACCCATTTAGTCACATATTCCATTGCAACCAGTATATATGTCTTTTGATTAGAGGATGGATTTATTGGGCCAATGAAATCTAACGCCCAATATTCAAAAGGTTCGATGACTAATTGTGGATGTAGGGGCATCTCGTCAGACTGGCCAAGGCAGCCCATTCTTTGGCAGTTGTCGCGTGCCTAGACAAATTTCTTAGCATCCTTAAAAATGGTGGGCCAAAAATAGCCCATCTGTAAGATTTTATGTCCAGTTCTGCAGTCTACAAAGTGTCCACTACAAGGTCCCTCGTGGTAGGCTTTTAGGATATCGTAGATTTCGTCTTCCTTGACACACCTGCGGATATGCATATCGGCTCCTGTGTGAAAGAGATATCCTCTGATCCAGGAGAACTGAGTGTTGTGTTGCACTATTTATTTTCTTTCTCTGGGCATTAGGTGTCTGGATAGTTTTCCCACTACTAGGTAATTCGTGACATCTGCATATCATTGTGTTTTCACGGTCATAGCAAATAGGTGCTCATCGAGGAACTAGTCCTCTACTACCACTACGTTGTTTGTTCTTGGTCCCCATGAGAGGAAGCTTGCCACCATATTTTCCTTTCCTGGTCGATCTTTGATTGTTATGTCAAATTCTTACAAAAGGATTAACCATCATGACACTCTTCCATTTGTAATAGGTTTATTAGCTAAATATTTAATAGTAGAGTGATCAGTGTATAGGACCATAGGGTATCCTTTTATATAGTGTCTGAATTTGTTAACAATGTAAATTACAACTAGAAACTCTTTCTCGATCACTATCTAATTCAACTAAGTAGGGGTTAAATTTTTGCTGATGTAGTATATCGCATAGGGTTTCTTATCTTCTTCTTGGCCGATAACTACTCCAATGGCTGTATCTAATGCATCAGATGAAATCTAGAATGGTAAATCCCAGTTCGGGCCCCATAGTACTTGGGCCGATGATATTAGTCATTTTAATTCTACAAAGGCAATGTCACATTTGTCAGTGCATATAAACTCGATATTTCATGTCAAAACATATAATGGTGAAAAAATTTGGGAGATTTTTTTTTATAAATCTTCGATAATATCTAGAAAATCCCAAAAAACTACGTACCTCAGTTTTAGTGCAGGGGGTAGGTTGTAAGAGGATTACTTGAATTTTTGTTGGATCTACCTGAATTCTAGCTGCTGAGATGTAATGACCCAGGATCAGGTCTTCCGTCATCATCATGTGGAATTTCTCGTGGCTTAAGCAGATCCTAGTAGCAATGCATCTTTCTAGGACTTTCTCTAGTGTTTGTAATGCCTGCTCGAAGACATCTCCATAGGGTGTAAAATCGTCCATGTACACCTCTAATCCCTCATTTATCAGGTCTGGAAAAATACTGAGTATTGCTCTCTGGAACGTAGCAGGTGCATTGCACAATCCGAAGGATAATACCTTGTAAGCAAACATCCCCCACAGGCAAGTGAAGTTATTCTTATCTTGGTCTTCAGGGACAATTTGGATTTGGTTGTAGCCAACGAAGCCATCCAAGAAAGAGAATAATTTTTTACCTACCAATGTGTCTAGAACTTGGCTGATAAATGGAAGTGGAAAATGATATTTTTGCATTGCTTTGTTAAGCTCTCTGTAATCGACACATATACACCACTTCCCATTCTTTTTAGGAACCACAACTAATGGAGGAACCCATTTACTATCAGATATAGGATAGATGAAATTTACATCTAACAATTTCTGTAGTTCGTCTTTAACAACATCCTTTAGGTGAGGGTTTAATTTTCGTTGAGGTTGTCAAATGGGTCTCGCATATTTTTCAGTTTAGATGTGGTACATACATAATTGGGGGTCAATCCCTTTCATATCAGAGTAATCCCAAGTGAAATCCCCTTTATATTTCCTAAGGATTTGAACAAGTCTCTGTTGCTGGTCATCACTCAAGTTCTTTTTTAATGTTAAGGACTTTCCCTGGCTCAATTTCAATAGGTTTGCTATTATAGACAATTGTTGTTGGTATTGTTTGGTCATTGATATCTTTTAAAGGATCTTCTTCAATTTCATTATCCAGGGTTGCTTCAATCATGTGACAGTTTAGATTAGATACAACAGTTGGGTGGTTAATGTAAGTGTTAATAATGTCATCTTCTGTTCGATTCTTAAATTCAAGAGCATCTGTTACAGTTAGTGGTGATCGAATACTTTCAATTAAATATGTTACAGGTTGCCTCCTAGTTTTTATTATGGTTTAGCTTAGCTGAGTTGGAGGATATAAAGCTAGGTTCTTTACATTATTTCCTCTGGCTATAGTCATACTACCTGTTCAACAACTTATATACACATCTACGTTCGCTACTCAAGGTCTTCCTAATATTAGAGGATGTCTATCTAACCGGTTTCTAGGATTAATAATCAAGAAATCTGTTGAGTACTCCCAATAATCTATAGACACCATTACATCCTGTAATGTCCCTTCTAGTTTAATAACTGAATAGTCAACAAGTTCCAGCAAGGTCGTAGTTGGATCTAAGGCTATGATGCCAAGTCTCTGACAGGTTGTTGTTGTGAGAATATTGATGGTTGCCCCTAGATTGACTAATGCATTGGGAAAGGAACATCCATTTATTTGTATTGTGACAATAGGGTTTCCTAGGTCCTCATATTTCACCGATATCTCTCTGTCGAATAATAAACCAGACAAAGTTCTGACTACGTGGACAGTTGGTGTTACCTTTATTTTCCTCGTAGGCTTTTTGGTACACAATTCCTTAATGGTTTTTGCATAGATTGCAATGTCTTGAATAGCCTGGAGGAGGGGTATTTTTACACAAATATCTTTTAATTCTCCCAGGAGATCGAACTCAGGATATTCGATTGGGCGAGGTATAATCAATCTTTCTGGGAATGGTGGAGAAGTGGTAATAGTTTGTTTGTGGTTTTTCTGCTTAATAGTATTCTCCATTTGAGGTGTTTGTTCTATAGGTAGTGGTTCTTCCAATTGTATATTTTTATCATCCTCCAGCTTGATTATTCATCCAGACCTCAATTTGAGTTCATCACATTCTCTCAACTCTGTTTCTGGATCCATACCTTCAATAATTTGTAGCGACTGGACTGGTCTATTTTTACGATTTGGTTTGGGCTAGTCTCGGAGTTGTGGTTGTAGATTGGGTTGAGGATTCTGCTGTAATGTGTAAGGCGTTGGTAGCATAGGTTGAGATAGGGGGATTGTCCCTACTTACTGGTTCATAGGTCTTTCCCAACTTGATTGCCAATTCTTGTTTTTTGAAGTGGAGGGGAAACATTGACATGGATATAGATTATTCTGCTAGAATGATGGAAAGTAAGAGGAATTTGGCCAACTATTGTTCGGATTTGACTGATTGGACCAACGTGGCATTGAAAATGCTTGTGGTTGCCAATTAGAAAAAGGTGGTTGGTTCTGCCATGTAGCTACTATATATTGTTGAGAATTATATTGTGAAGGCTGAAAGAATGAAGATGGGTTGGTAGGCATACCTGTTTGCCATGATTGCCATTGGCGAAGTTAGTTCAACAGGTAGACTGGTTCCACTTCTTCCTCTACCTCTTTGAATACTGCTTTTAATCCTAGGAGTGATGCACAAATTTTTGTGGCATGTTCTTTAGTTCATATGGCACAAGTCTGTACCATATCTAGTGGGCATTCTTTATGACTATGTTTCTTCCTGCATCGAGGGAAAAAAATGACCAGGTTCTGTTCTACTTCAACTTGCTTCTTCTTGGCTTGCATGATGTCTAATTGTGCTGTCAAGGTACCTAGGATATCCGTTTTGAAATCTTCTAGCAAGTCGCTGATTTAAGTACGAATAATGCTTCCGCTAAAGATTTTGTTGTCCCTGGTGATCATATCGCGTTCAGCTGGTTTCAGTCTTGTACTGCCCCTCGAGCACTTGATACACAAATTAATAATGTTATCATAGTCTTCTTGATAGATATCACCTTTACCCATGATATTTAATGTCTCTATCCACTGGTCTTTCATCCCCTTTATCATCGTGGTTTTTAGCACATTATCAGGCAGATTTGCATAGGGAGACCTTTGGAGGTTATATTGGAAACGCTCCACATACTCTTCCAAAGTTTCACTATGCCTTACTAACATTGGAATATCTCATTTTTTGCTCTCTAGATTTGCAATAATCTTGATATTTTTTAAGGAAGGCAGTTTTCATTTGGTCCCAATCATTGATGGTGCCTCCACATACTCCCATAAACCAATGTAGGGCTTCTCCCTTTAAAAAGGAGGGAAACAACTTTAGTTTCTAAGGATCAGTGGTGTAATCATAACCCCACATAGGACGTCGAACTCAAATAGGAATGCATCTGGATCTTCTGAAGTGAGTCCATGAAAGGTGGGAATATTTTGTAGAGGGATAGCTTTCATGGGGGCATTGACAGCTGTGTCAACAATAGGATACTGTAATGGAGAAGTCTGGGGTGTTTGTGGATTATTGGCCATTTGATCAAAGATATGTCAATACCCTTCCAGGATCTCTCGAGCTAGAGAGTTATCCCTAGGATGTATAGAAGAGGCAGGAATGATCCTAACATCACTCCCTTGATCTGGGACACTGAGTGTCCTCTGTTCAATTATTACCTCAGGGGATCTTGGTTCCTCGGGTTCCCCTATTTCTCCTTCTCCTTCATGGATGTTGCAAGAATTCCCTTCTTATGAGGGAATTGGTCACGAATTTTCAATGTATTGAAAACTCTACTCAGTCCCTTCAGTTTTACTGTGGACCTCAGCATAGGCTATAGATGGTGAGCCTTTGGCCCGAAGGGAGATAGTAGGTTATCTAGAAGTAATGGTTCAGGGACCTACTGATGGCTGAGATTCAACTTTTCTTAAGATGTTTCAATAAAGGTTGATCATACAAGGGTCACCGGTCCCTTATATTTTTCAAGTTTGGAGTGTGGGATTGTATTGTTTTATGGTCTTTTCTTCTTAGACATTCATGCAAAAACTCAAATGTTTATTTGTACCTTAAATTCCTAGCAATTCTGTTGGAAATAGGGAGGGGGAGTAGGCATTTTACGTGCTCCGTATATAGGTTCTTACCTTCTTTTTTTAATACCTATTTCTCTCTCAGCAGACAAACATAAAACACCTACTTCACTTTTCTATATTTTTGTTGAAAAGTGGGTGGAGGAGCAAGCACTTGCTCGTTATGTAGGTTCTTACCTTTCATTTTCATTACGCAATTCTTTCCCGATAGCAATTATCATATATAAATCACTCTTTGTAAAATGGCAACACTCTCCCTAGCAACGGCACAAAAATGTTGGTTGATAAA
>APFE031124838.1:0-89986 GCA_000404065.3 Pinus taeda
AACTCCTTTCCCCACCTCTAGGGGTCGAGCTCAGCTTCCTAGGAGCTGTTTCAACTAATTCTAAACTAAGCACTAATAATAGGCAATCAAAACAACTTGCCTCTAAAACTTAGGAAACCTATCCATGCATTAAATATTTACCATTTACATCAAGGAAACTTCTAGAAGTGTTCAAGGAGAGTAAAAGTATCTAAGTGCCATGAAAATTACACAAAAATCCATCATTTACATGCCTCAAAAGTCAACCAAAGTAAAAAACAGTGTTTTGCTGGCCGAACTGGTCAAAACAGTGAAATTTCCCTGAGTGGTCGCGCCCCTCACTTTGACTGGTCGCGCGCATTGACAGCTCTGTTTTAGGGCCTTCCCGGTGTCCAAATCAGGTGCAAGATAGCTCATTGGAAAGGTCTGTGAGTCTACTTTCCAACCCCACTGGAATATCTGAATTTGGAGTTGATTTGACCCCTCAAAAGTCATTTCTCCCAAGGCATCTTTCTGCAACTCAAAAAAGGGGCAGAAAGTCAAAATTTGCATGTATTTTGAGCTTTTGGGAGCCCAAATCTTCATAAAATTTGAAACCCATCCATAGGCAAGTGTATCTTTGCATGAAAATTCCAAAAATGTAGAGTTTTCCCCGTTCTGAGCTGTCCCCATGACTGGTCGCGCACGGGGTGAGACCACTCAAATGGCCAAAACCTGTAAAATTCTCAAAAATGCCAAAAATGCCTCAAAACTCTCAAAATTTCTTGGGTTTGCTGCTAGGAGGAGGCTAATGAGTATCATGGTGAGTGAGAGAGCCCTCAGCCAAGATACGGAGCAGGTTGGTCTTCTTCTTCCCTTTGGGAGCCTCGGTCAACCTCCTTTGAAGAATCTTTATCCTTGCCTTACAAACATGCATCCTTGCCCAATAATGATTCTTCATGTTCTTTAGCAGCTTCTTTTCTTGGTTGGCCTTTTCCAACAACCTCTCTAAGCGTGTATTCACCCGGATAAGCATGGATTCCCTCTCCTTGGGTAGTAAGTCACCGGGCCTCCTACGCCTTGAAAAAACATCAACCCTAGCATAATGCCTCGATCAATTGAGCAAGCAAGAGGGCGATTTAGTCAATTTGGAGTGGTTCTGTAGAAGACAGCTTGAGTAGTCGCACCCTTGCTCTGAGTGGTCGCGCCCCGCTTGAGTGGTCGCGGCCTTTAGAAAAATGCACTGCAGAGGGGTCGCTGAATGGTCGCGCCCCACCTAACTAGTCGCGCACTGAGCCTGAGTGGTCGCTTGAGAATGACTCCAACTTTCTGCAAATCGCCTCTTTTGACCTCTCACTCGTTTTGCAAGCTCTCAAATGCACAATGAGGGTGTTTAGAGGGAATTTGACTCTTTATAGACCCAATTTGAAAAAATTTACTTACCAAACCCACTTTCTAATGTTTTGTTTTGGCATTCACTTTTAACACTTATTTGAGTTTCCTTTGTCCTGATTTTGGCTCTTCGAGTGCTCTAACTCCATTCTTTTTGCAGGTAGACCATCTGATGGACTTTAGCGAGAAGACCAGGGTTATTGCCGGCATTTTGAAGAATTTTTGAAATTTCCTTATTTTTTGCAAAATTGACATGCCCTTGGGTTTAAAAATAGGGTTTTTAAATCCAAGGTATAAATGAGCTGTACCTGATGAAAATATCAATGAAACATATTTACATACCTCCTTCTGGCTTGCTGGGGACTCATGGACTTTTGACTCATGACATTGCAAAGACTTTTGACCGAAACCCTAGACCTAAGATTGGGATTTCAAGACAAAAATAAAACAAGTGTAACACAAGCTCATTTATATGATATGATCTGATCCAGCAAAGCCAAGAAGGGAACAAGGACCAGCTCCTCCATCAGTTTTATGGCATGCCTAACGGGATGCAAAATTGATACCGATGAGACACCTACCTATGCATAATGCAAAGAGCTTTTGATCACTGATGGAGGGCTCAAGACTGACACTAACAAGGTCTATCAAAAGCGCAGTGACCTATCCCTATTAAGGAAAATTTTAGGACCAAAGTGTTGGTACAAGGAAGGTCAAACTCGAGCTTGTTTTGAGGGCTAAATCCTAGTATGCTTGGAGGTGAGTTTTAGGTCTATTTTGAAGATCTCACATTGTCCTTTGTTGAGGAGTTTGAACCCTATGAGAGTTCTATAGGTTGAGTTCTATTGATAAGAAGGTCAAGTTCAAGGATCATTTGTTGAGGGAAGTTATGTTGCTAAGAATTTCATGTTTAGGAAGCCAAGTGCCTATGTGAAGGATAGAGGAACACTACTAGAAGGACATGTTTTCTTTGACTAATATTGAATCATGTACAAGTAGATTTGGCGTTAATAAATTAGGGAGTTGGTTCTTCCTTTGAGTTAGTGTTGATAAATTTGAATGTACCCTTTATATATATATTAACAAAAGCATTATGTAGTTTTCACATAAAAATATTTGTGTTATGTATATTTATGTGCTTTTATTTATACCTCTCGATGTATTTACAAGATTTTTAAGTTAAAAAATGTTAATATTGATTCTCACCCACCCATAGTATTGTTGAATATTCAAACAATTGGTATCAAAGAAAGTTGATTGAGAAAAAAATTGACAACTAGAAGGTATATCTCAGTAAGACTCATGGACAAGAAAGAAAAACACAATAAACATGGTCTGTTATTATTTGATGGAAAACATTATGCCTTTTGGAGCATAAGTTTGAGGTTGTTTTTACAAGAACAAGGAGTTGATGTTTGGTAAGCTGTTCTAAATGAATATAAGGTACCAACCTCTACTCCAATAGATCTGGTTGGAAGAAAAATATATGAATGTAATTCAAAGGATATGTATGTCATTATAGGAGGGTCAACTAGATCAAAATTTGTCAATGTTGTGAATTGTGAATCAACAACGGAAATTTGGGACAAGCTCAACAATGTGTGTGAAGGAGATGAAAAGGTCAAAGGGACCAAGCTTCAAACTTCTGTAGGATAGTTTGAACACCTAAAAATGAAGGAAGATAAAGAGATTTCATCTTACTTTATCTAAGTTGATGAGATTGTGAATACTCTTAGATGATTGGAAGAGAATATTGCATATACAATCATTATTCAAAATATACTAAGATCTCTCCTAATGATATTTTATTCTAAAATCTCATCTTTAGAAGAAAGGCAAAATCTAACTACATTGAGTATGGATGAGATACATGGAATTCTTACAGCATATGAAATAAGGAAAGAATAAGAAAATCCATCTAAAAGGGAAGTAGATTTTAATGTCTCCAAGAAGACAATGAAGTACACGAAAAAGTAAAATACAATCTCTAGTTGTAGTAATGTTTTAGACGATGAAGAAGAAGCCAACTTTGTGAGAAAGTTGAAAAGAGGACTTGGAAAATATAAAGGTAAGCTTCCTTTAAAGTGTTCTGAATGTGGTATAATTGGTCATTATTCTTCTAAATGTCCTTTTCCAAAGGGGCCGAATAGTGAATAAGAATAAATTTATAAGAAAGAGATGAAATATAAAAAAAGAAACAAAGGAAAGAACTATTGACAAATCTAGGGGGAAATAAGTGTAGGTGATTTCTCTTACTTTGATAACTACTTGTGATCTATTTTTACTTTACTTTATTAACTTCTTCTTTCCTTTATAATTATTAGTGTTCTCTATCATCAAACAACTATCAAATCATAAAGAATAATGAGACAATAAGACATAATATATAGGCGATCATTCAAGGAAAAAACCTCTCCAACGGAGAGGAAAAACCATCAAAATATTTCTCTACTTATAGAACTTCATTTGATGAATTCCAAGGCCTATGACCCTTGACCAAGACCAAGTCATCATTCCTTATTGATGAGCTTTCCTTACACAAATTCTAGCAACAAACTTCAACCTTCTAACAACTTCGACCCTAACAACAATTTTTGCAACTTTGACCTAACAACTTCAACAACTTCGACCTAATAGCTTCACAAATTTGACCTTGATGCAACTTCAGTAGCTTTGACCTAGTAGCTTCATAGCTTTGACCTTGCAACTTCACAACTTCGAGCTTGCAGCTTGACAGCTTCGACGTTGCAACTTCTCAGCTTTGATGCAACTTCAGAATTTCTTCTAGCCCAAAAACTATAGAAACCCTAACAAAAGAGAGAGAGAGAGAGAGAGAGAGGCCCAAAAAATTTGATATTTATCTTCTTATTCTTCTTTCTCACTTTCCAGCTTCTATCTTGAGGATATCAAACTTTCTTGAGTGAGTGAGCAAATGAGGTCAAATTCCTTCTTATTTATAGGCTTGGTTGTTATCTTGAGGCCAACTTGTCCCTTCATGTAGGCCAATTTGATATGTGTGCCATGAAGAGGTCTTGGAGGGTCTTTTGACTCTATTTTGACTCAATAATTGTTTCTTTACAATATGTAACATGTCCAAATGGGTCTTCAATACATAACAATGACTTAATTGACTTTATGACAAACCTAGAAGCACTCAATGCATGCTTGAACTAAAAATAGATTTTCCTTGAGCATGAAACCCATGCCTCAAGAACACAAATAATAATTTTTTTTTTCTCTTTTCATTAAACACATAAAATCATGGTTACATATGCCATTATGAAGATCGAACCTAGTTACATATTTCAACACTCCCTCTTAACCAAGGAGGCATTCATAATTCATACAAGGTACTTGGACATTGTTAATCTGAAGAATTATCATAAGAAGAGTCAGATTGGTAACCCATATATACAAGATCATATCATGCAACATTTTCACATATAAAAGCCTTGACTAACAACTCTATCTCTCCACAAGATCAAGGCACAATCTTGGCATGACCAATGATTTATAAACACCCTCCTCACTGTCTCTCTCAGAACATACACCACCCGTGTTCTCTCAGAGTATGTTCCACCAGGACTATTCTTATCTTGGATTCTCAGTCCTCAAATAATATTGGTCCTCTATGACTACTCTTATCTTGTATGCCCTACCACATCCTCAAAGAGTATCAGATGCCAGATGCTTACCCAATCCTCCATTCTATCTTCCCAAGTGAAGACAAGAATGATGTGTCTATATTTCCCTTTAAATTAGGGAGGATATGCCCATTCCATTGAAGAAATGTACCCATTCCTATAAAAGGAATGTATCCAAGCTCCCTCTTAATCAGGGACTTGACCAAGACCCCTCTTAACCAAGGAATTTCTTCAAACAACTCTTTAGGTGGAGATCATCCGATAACTAGTTGCTTGAAGAGCTCCTCCTTTCAATGTCATGAACTTATTTTTCTTTATTTAGGAGTCTTCATATTTTTGGGACTTATTCATAGGGCATTGACCATCCATCACTTTAATTCATGAATTGTGTCAGTCATGTCATCCTTTCTTTCATTGGAAAGTGATCCATTAGTCCATATCTAACCTTTCCTTCATACATTTCTACGTTCTTCGCATCATGTTTCCTTCAGGATATTTCATCCTACCACATGAGTGTTAGTTGTAGTTGACATATACAACTCTTCCTTTGGTAGCTCTTCATTAGCCCATCCAAATATTATTCAAAAATAGAAATGAACATTAAATCAAAATTACCTTTGTGATGGTTTTTCATCATGACATCTCCTTATTTGCATCAACATCTTGCATATATATTGACACATATCCAAAAATATACAATGTCAAGGGTCTCTTTCATTTTCAAACTTTATCAAGATCTTCATATCTTTCCTATGGAGATATCATAGTGAAATCTTCTAGTCCTTGGATGTCGATTGCCTTCTCCATAGCTACATTTTTCATTATCTCTTCCTTTCTTTATTCACACATTTCCTCCTAGGAACTTCCAATCATAGTTCCTTCAACTTTGTCAACCACCTCATAATTCATATGAGGACATATTATGTTTATTTCATCTAGTCAATGTGTGAACCATGCCTTCATGCATCATTTCACAAGAGGATATCCTTTATTTTGATCATGCTCTTGAGGTAGTGTACTCATTCATGATATCTGCAACCATATGACATACCACATCTCTTTCTTTTGGTCATCTATAATTCCTTCGACAACTTATTTGATTGAAATAACTTCAATCCATTGACCTGCTTCACTTCTATTGACACCATACCATCATTGCATGAATCCCATACAAGTTGGAATTCCTGGCGAGACACTTTCTTCTTCCAGTAGGTGAATCTTCTAATGACTATTCCAACGAAGGGTCTTGATCATCCTCATCCTGCAAATGCTCCTTTTGAATGATGTATGAGGAGCTATATATTAGATGAATTTATTTTTCCCATAAGTACTACCTATGCTTCTAATGAGGTTACCAAGAGCTACATCCTTCTGTAGGTGAGAACCATAGACTTCTATTTTAGCTATCTTTCATGCTTCTTTATGACGATGTCACAATCTCTTGCCTTTAATATCACACTTCTATGATTACATCTCCCAACATGATGCATCCTATCATTCTTCTAATGATTCCTACCATGATAGTTATACTTTCCAACATAAAACTTGAAACAAAAACTTGAAAAGAACTAGGTGAGGAAGACTATCTCAATCATAGTAGAGATCTTTTACTTCCTCCTTCTTAGATTTCTTCTTTTCAGCTCTTCCCATTCTTTTGTGATATGGGATTCCTCCCTTCCTCTATTATTGTAGACCTTCTTGAGCTTTGGATAATCTCTCTTGTAGTGCCCATATTCATGACAACCATAAAATTGAACTTTTGACATGTTCTTATTTTTTCGAGGACCAAGCTTCCCAAACTTCCTTTTTCTTCTAGCCCTGGTAGAAAATGCTTGAACTTGATTGCTTGATCCTACACCATTTTTTGCCTTCATCTTGGTTTCTTCAATTTTAAACAATGACCTTAGTTCATTGAATGGAGTAGCTTCCTTCTTCCCATAAATTCTTGATGTGAAGTTTCCCTATTCATCTAGTAGTGCATTGAGCACTATGGTAGTCATTTCCTTGTTAGAGATTATTTCTCTCAACTCTCGAAGTTGGTCTCTTATTTTTTTACACCCTCATAAAGTATGAGGATATTCCTTTTTCTTTTGATATCTTCAGCCTATAGAGCTTGAGATTCTTCTTTTGGAAGTTTGACAATTAAACCCTTAACATGAACAACGACTTCATTTTCTATGAGGATCAAATCTATCCTCTTCTTCCATGCAAGAAAGTTTTACGACCCAACTAATTCTTTTCTCTCCTTGCAATATGAAGTAATTTTGACATCTTCAAATGTAGATATAAAAATACTTACTTGTCCTAGATGATGAAATCTTCAACTTGATGCCTTCTTGATTTTGATGATGATGTAGATAATAGAAGGTGTATTCTTGGTGAAGATGTATTTCTTCAAAAGTGATCCTAGGCTCAAAAGGATATCATATTGATGCGTTCATTATGAAAAAAATATTTTTTCCTTCTTTTCTTCCTTCAAGGCATCGCTAGTTAAACTTGTTTCACAACCTCAAATTTCGGCCCTTCTTCAGAATTTCAACTTGTTGTAGTAGTTATCCAATTTTGACTTTTTATGCAATAACCCTAGTTTACACATGTGGCTAGAAGATGTAAAAATTTTCCTCCTTTCTACTTCACTTGACTTGACTTCTTTTTCTTTCTATTTTGGCTTGCAAAGGAGACCTTTCTTGGCACAGAAATTGATCCTTGATGGTGGTTGAAATTTGATACTTGTTGTTGTAGAAGGATGTCTTAATACTACGCACATGTGGAGAATATAGCCTAGAAAAACATATCCAAAAGTTCTTTTCTCTTTCTTCCTTATGATAATGATTATAGAATGTGTGACATTCCCAAGAACACTTCAAGTGTGGAACCCTTCTTTGGATGAGCTAAGGTTTTTAGGTATTCTTTGATGCTCTTAATTATTAGCTTTAAATATGATGAGAGGGTTAGTCCTTCTTTATTATTGATGCTCTTGATGTTTCCAAGATGATCTCTTTATAATTTGACCCTAGAGTATCCTTCTTCATGTTTCCCTTCCTTGATGAAGTCACCGTAGCTCTGATACCATGTTGAGAAATTTAAGTGGGGGAAAGTGTAGGTGATTTCTTTTACTTTGATAATTGTGTGTGATGTATTTTTACTTTACTTGATTAAATTTTTCTTTCCTTTATTATTATTAGTGTTCTCTATCATCAAACAACTATCAAATAATAAAGAACAATGAGACAATAAGACACACGATATAGGCGATCAGTGAGGGCCAAAACCTCTCCAACTGAAAGGAAAACCCATCAGGATCCTTCTCTTCTTATAGAACTTCAATTGATGAATTCCAATACCTATGACCCTTGATAAATACCCTCCAAGACCAAGTCATCCTTCCTTCATGATGAGCTTTCCTTACACAACTTCCAGCAACAAACTTTGACCCTAGCAACAATTTCTGCAACTTCAACCTAGCAGTTTCAACAACTTCGCCCTAGCATCTTCAAAGCTTTTACCTTGATGCAACTTCAGCAAATTCGACCTAAAAAATCAAAAACTTTGATCTAGAGGAAAATTCACAGCTTCGACCTTGCAACTTTACAGCTTCGACCTTGCAGTATCACAACTTCAAACTTGCAGCTTCACAACTTCAATGCAGCTTCAGAATTCATCTAGCCCAGAAACTATAGAAACCCTAGCAAAAGAGAGAGAGAGAGAGCCCCATAAAATTTGATCTTGATCTTCTTTTTTCTTCTTCATCCTTTTCCATCTTATATCTCAAGGAGATCGAACTTGCTTGAGTGAGTGAGAAAATGAGGTCGAATTCCTTCTTATTTATAGGCTTGTGAGGGGTACAAATTGCTATCTTGAGGCCGAATTCTCCCTTCATGTAGGATGACTTGATATTTTTGCCATGATGAGGTCTTGGAGGGTCTTTGACTCTATTTTGACTCAATAATTTTTTCTTTACAATATGTAACATGCCCAAATGGGTCTTCAATACATGACAATGACTCAATTGACTTTATGACAAACCTAGAAGCACTCAATGGGTGCTTGACCTAAAAATAAATTTTCATTGATCATGAAACCGGTGCCTCAAGAACACAAACATTAAATTTATTTTTCTCTTTTCATTAAATACATAAAATCATGATTACATATGTCATTATGCAGACTAGACCTAGTTGCATATTTCAACAAGAACACAGAAAAATTATTCAGGAATAAAATTGTGTATTCAAGAGAAGATGGTAGCTCATATGATGAAGATTATGAAAATGACCATGATTTTGATATAGTGATATTCATGTAATTATATTCTCATAATGAAACTCCTCAAAAATTTGAAGGAAATCATGAAGAAGAAGAAGGGGAAGTATATATTGAGGCAGAATTGATTAGTGCCTTACGTGATATTAGAAGAACAAAAGAGAAAAATATCATACTAAAGGAAGAGTAAAGAAACTAAAAGAATGGTTACAAGTCCTAGAAGGAACTCTAAAGAGACCAAGCAGAATATCATAAATATGAAAGTACAATTAGAAGAATCCAGAGTGAATGAAGAAACACTCAATAGACAGTTGGAAGAGAAGGAGAGAACAATAAAAAATTTAGAAGCTGAGATAGTCTCCTTGAGGAAGAAACTACGAAATAATCATATCCAACAAAACTTTTACAATAGTACCAAAATAATAGATGAAATCATCAGCATCTAGAAGCCATTCAATGATTGTCTTGGATTGGGATATAAACAAAATAATATTAATAAAGGTTCAATCTCTATGATGACAGGGAATGAAGCAAAGCAAAGAAATCTACATTGATGTGCTCAAGGGTCCTATTAAGAAGGAATATTACAATCCTCTAAAGGATGATGCAAAACAATCATAAATGAAGAAGCTTCAAGAAGAATATCATGGCTTTAGAAAGACAATACCATCAAGAGGACCACCTACACTCAGGTACCACAATATTTTTCTTGGAGTCTGTTATTCTTGTAATAATTTTTGCCATAAGTCTATAAAATGTAGAGCCTATGCAAGAGGTAGAAATACAAGAAATAGCTATGAAAATCCCAAGAACTACTATGAAGGAAGTTATGTTATAAAATATCGTGAGGATTTCAATAGGAATTATAACAATTTGATGCTCTTATTTTTGAAACTGTAAGTTACAAATGCAACAATTGTGGACACATAGCCCAAAATTCTGGAATCAATTTGATAGTTCCTTCAAGGGAAGCAAGGTGGGTTCTTGTCCATCATATGGAGGAAAAACTAAGAACTTGGAAAAAGTAGGCGAATTTGAAGGTTAAGAAATGTTGGCTTTCCCTATAAGCCCAAATCAGAAAAATTCAATGGTATATTGATAGTGGATGCTCATAACAAATGACTGGGGACAAAAATAGATGTGTAACGTTGAAGAAATACAAAGAAGGATATGTCACTTTTGGGAATGATGACTCTGCCAAAATTATAGGGAAAGAAACATAGTTAGCCTTGGAAGCAAAGATGCGGTGGAAGAAAATGTTTTACTTGTTGAAGATATGAAGCATACTTTTCTAAGTATTAGCCAAATGTGTGATTAGGGACCCACACTTCTATTCTATTCAAAATAATGTGAAACAAGGAAAGAAGGATCAAGGAAATTGGTTTCAACAACAATAAGAACTCCAATCAACATATACAACCTGAATGTGATTGGAAGGAAAGAGGTTTTCTGGGAAGGGAAGATAAAAGTTAGCTTTGTCTTAAAAGATTGAGGCATATACACTTTAACAATATTTTGAAGATCAACAAGAAGGAAGTTGTAAGGGATATGCTTTAAATTAGAAAGCCTACAAATACTAAATGCAAGTATTGTTAGCATGGAAAACAAACAAGAGTTGAGTTCAAAGCTAAGGAAAATTCCATGACAAAACCACTAGAACTTGTACATGATAATTTATGTGGGCCAGCAAGAACAAAAGGACTATATGGCGAATAAAAATTCATGTTGATTTTTTATTGCAAAACACAGATGACATAGGTCTCTTTTCTTAAAAAGCAGTCAAAATATTTTTAAAATTTTAGAATATTTGGAAGAAAATGTGACATAAAGAGGGATGACCAAAAGTTAGGAATGTTTGACTCCTGAAAAATGAAGGCATACTCTTTGGTTAAACATTTAAAAACAAAACATAGAAATGTTGCAATCTTAGAACCAACAAGATAGTAGAAAGTATCAATGTAAAAATTGATGAAAAAAATTGTTGAAGACTAAGAAGAAAAGAAAAATTCACACGTATTTGAAGAAAAGGAAGAGGAAGAACCAAAGCAAGAAGAAGAAATGGAAGAAGAGGAACACCAAGAAGAGAAGTAGCCAAAGACATAACATGAATAAGTACATAATCAACAAGAATTTGAGACACCTCCCATGAAACCTAAACGTTGGTATCAAAATAATTATCACCAAGAAAAAATTATGGGGGAGAACAGTGAAAGAGTAGAAACTAGAAGAAGAAAAAATCACAAACACCAAAGCAAGGTAATTTATCACTATTACATTGAGTATGTTGTCATTGATGTCAAATCGGGTGAAAAATGTCAAAGCAAGTGTGGGATAACATCTTTGATGTCCTTGGTATGCTAGTATGCACAGATGAGATGATGCATTGACAAAACCATAGCTCTAGGGTTTCTTTTCTTGGAAGAATACCATACCCCACACCTTTTGGAGAATTTTAAGATGTGGCTCACTAAATTTTCCTTGAAGACGCTCAATATTTGATTCTCCTTGTTTTTTGATTCTGTCGATATGTGTACAATATCGTGGGCCTTCACGATCTGAGAGATATGCTCAGTTAAAGATCGTGCACCCAACACATTGTCTGAAACCCTAAAGGTGTGACGATGTGGAAATTGCAAATGGAATAGAAGGATTGAAGGCCTCAACACATTGATGATGTGGTAGCACATATTTATGGAAGGAACGGTCCAAGGAAATATTGTTTTAAATGATTAATTTGTGACCCTAAGTCAAATCAAACCAATTTAATTGTTGGTCCAAAATTTTGGTGGGAATTCTTAATTGAAGTCTAAATTTTAAAAAGGCCCTTCCCTCCAAAAACCCTAATTTGGCTAACCACTTTGACGTATTTCCAAAAATATATAAAACATTGTTTCCCTCTCCAAAGTGAAAACTTGTAGAGCAAAGTTTGTTTGAAATTTCCTACAGTTAGAATTGAAGCTTTGGAAGGGTTTTCGATTGGGAATATTGATTATGGTTTGAAGGGATTCATTGGGATTCAGGCATATTGGAAGGGTTTTCAATTGGGATTATTGATTATGGTTTGATGGGATTCATTGTGATTTATGCCTATTATATTCTATGCAATCCTGGATACTAATTGGATGTTGATCTGGTATTCCAAATGCAACCTCGGAGAACTATTTTGAAACCAACACATATCCATTTGCAAGCGCATTGTTGTAATATGTTTATGGCCTTAAGGAGTTTTGGGCTTATGATTATTATTTTAGAGTTTCGTTTGAAATCTTCTCTGCAAGTGTAAGACTATGCCTCTAAGCATTTCGTTAACATATTGCATTGTATGCTTCTATGTATAGCATTAGTATTTGAATGTTTTGCTGAAGCTAGTATGATATGAAAGTGGTCCACTCTTAATCTATGAGGCAAAAAATGAAATACTACAGTGAAGCTCGCATTTGATGTGTGACAATGACCTACGACCATATTAACCTTTGTGCACTTGGACTTATTACACATGATGAAATGATTTAATAGTATTTCTTGTCCATATGACAATGTATTTGGGATAACGTTGATGTTTTCTAGTTACACATGATGCACCACAAATGTATGGCAATCCTTATACAAGAGTGAATTGACAAGATAGAGAAACTTATGATAATAATGTATGGTTGTTATATGTGCAAACCCTTCATAGTAATATTGTATAGCAATGACTCTCATGAGAGATAGTGATCCATATGACAAATGTGACTTTGCCACTATGACAATTGTGATGGTGCCTTTAACCTTGTTATGATTGTAACCATTGATATGGCATAAATATTGTATGATATTGAACTTGTTGCATGGTTGTGTGGTAGTGACTCTAAAATACTCTTGATTACAATTATATATGTGTCAATAAGACAATGACCTCGTTGACATTAAGACAATGACCTATTGATAGTGAGACAATGAGCAATATGATAGTAATCCTGATTTTGATGACAAAGACCTTGTTTAGTAATAGTGACCTTGAGGAACATTGATACAACAATGATCTTGATGATAGTAGTAAGCTTAATGGCAGTAATGACATCCTCTTGATGACAACAACAATGGCCTTAATGACAACAGTGACCTTGATGATGCCCACAATGACCTTGATGATGATAGTAATGACATCCTCTTGATGAAAAAAATGACCTTGATGATGACAACAATGACCTTAATGATGAAAATAATGATCTCTTGATAATAGCGGTGACCTTGATGAAAATGAAGACAATATCTTGATGAAATTAACCTTTGATGTATGACAATACTCTTGGCATGGAAATGACCTTAGTATTGAGATGACATAGATGAAACAACATTGAAGGGTGTTGTGATGATGGTACTTGGCAGAGTTAGGTTTGGTATCAACGAAAGTGGCAGCAGTGAGTGGTAGAAGTAGCAACAATGGTAATAATGGATAGTAGTAGCAGTAGAAACAACAATGGTAATTGTGGAAACTAGCAACAATGACATTAGTGGATAAATGCAGCAATGACAACAATGGACAGTAGTAGCAGTGGAAACAGTAGTAGCAGTGGTAGTGGGCAGTGGCAGTGCAACAATAGTAGGAGTGGTCATGAATGGAAGAAGTTGAGTTGTACAAGGGGACTGAAGACCCCTTCAAAATTGGATCTAAAAAAATCTTTAAGCCTTAGGGAGAATTTTCTTCCTTCCAGCCATGATCGTAAAATCCTTGGGGAGTATTTCATTTCCTTCCACTTCATCTAGTAAAGTTGTATGTAACCATACATAATGAAGCAATTGTGGATAGAAATATTCAATGTAATAATCTTATCATATGATGATGTTCCATTCTTGTTTTAATGCTTTGAGTATTTAAAAGGATAAACTAACTAATCCTGTAAGCTTAACCGCTTGAAGGCAGATCCGTAGCATTCATAGTTGATTGGTGGAACCTATAGGTGAATATAAGATTTATGTTGATCCTGAAGAAGAGGTTAAGACTCTCAAAGAAAAAATTGATAAATTTGAATGGGGGATTTTATCAAAGGTACGTATAATACTCTTTATTTAGATCATGAAAAATAGAATACGCAGAATGTGAAGAATTTCGATAATTGGAGATATTTCATAGTTGAAATCATCCAACTTTAAGATCAAATTAAAAAACAAAAAATGCCAGAGAAGGATTGTGAACTTGATAAAGCAAAGAAAGAAGTTGATCATCTCAAAATCATGTTGCAAGAGGAAAACAATAGGGAAAGTGTTTGGTCCCTATACTATAGTGTAACCCCTTATTGTTATTAGTGCAACCCCTTTATTATATTAGTGTGCCCATGTAGTCCCCATATTGTTATTATTGTGCCCCATAGAAGCCCACTATCATTATTTTTGTGCCCTTACATTATTATTGTTATGTCGGCTCTGATTATATTATGACCCCTTAGACTCTTATATTTAGAAAGTAGGTCTTGTCATTTGTATCATCCAATAATTTTTCATTTGTGTAATGTAAAGGAGGTTTCCCCCTCCAAGAGGCTTATTTTGAAGTCGTTGATCTATATTTTTTATCTTTTTGTGAGTTGGTTACATAACATTTGGTATCAGAGATTTGGATTCTAGGGTTTCATTGCTCCAAACAGGTCATAGTGAAATTTTCCCTATAACGTTTTTCATACGATGTTTCAGAAGCGGAAATTAAACCCCATTTGAGCCGAAATCTCAATGAACCTCGGGTCCAAATTTTAGATATTTTCTCGCTATATTTTTGGTGATAGGTTCCAAGGAAGTTAGGGTTTTTGTCGGCTCCTGAATTATATCTCAAACATGTGACCTAGGGAAAATCACCATAACTTTCTCTCTGAGAATCAGATGGAAATTTCATAAAACTTACAAAAAGAGGATGTCCTATAGTTTTATGTGTATCAGTTTCAGGTCCTAAGGTCGCAATAGTGACATGTGGCACTTAATACAAGTTCACTCTACTGAACCAGTCTATAATCCGGTCATCATGGGAGATTTGGCATAATGCTTCCTTGGAGAATCCAATCTTGATCAGACTTCCGGGGTTGGAAAGAGGACCTAGAGGGCTACCGCAGGACGCAATTTCAGACCTTGGAGATTCGAAATTATAGAGATACAATAGATTCAATATCGAGCTTGTACAAAGTGAAAAAAGGTGTGTAAGTTTTTTAAAATTTTGCATAAGTTTGGTTTGAAAAATTAGTTTGAAGGAATTCAAAGGGCATAGTGAAGCATCATTATCATTAATTGATGCTCTGAAGAAATAAAATGGAAACACTTAGTAAGAAACCTGAAATATCTAGCATGAATCATGAAGAAGAGGAAGAAATGCAACATGAGACATCAAAATTACGAGACCAAGTGAAACAAAATTCACTCTCACAAAAAGTAACAGAAGCTAACATGGATATTTTAAATAAAGGCATGGAAGCTAAGATGAATAGTTTAAAGAAAGGCATGGAAGCTAAGATGGATGGTATAGAAGAAAAAGTTAAAGGCAACATGGAATATTTGAAGACAGACATGGAAGCTAAGATGGATGGTATAGAAGAAAAACTTAAAGGAAACACGGAAGATTTGAAGACAGATTTGGCAAATTTGCTACAAGAAATTCTTACTAATAGTGAAAGGGTAGTAAAGGAAACTCATGAGGAGAACAAAAGAAATGTTAATCATGATTTCATAGACCCTAACAGTGGATTGAAGACTCACCATGTTCCAAAGATCAATATGAGGAACTTTGATGGCAAGGATCTGGTAACATGGATACTACAGATGGAACAATATTTTGATCTCCATAATGTGCAAAACACACAAAAGGTACATATTGCAACTTTATATTTGGAACCAAATCAGTTTGTATGGTATCGATGGTTTTGCTCTTGTAAACAAATTGTCACTTGGGCAATTTTTACGAAAGAAATGTTAGCACATTATGAGGATACAAAGAGAAACACATTCTTTAGCCAATTGATAAATCTCAAACAAAAGGGTTCAATGGTAGATCACATTGAGGACTTCCAAGAATTGAATATAAGGGTAAATGATATTCCAAAGAAGTAGATGATTGATGTCTTCATAGGTACTTTAAAGGATAACATTCAAAATGAGGTTTGTCTTTGGGAACCTTATTCATTGGAGAAGGCATTCAGGTTGGAAAGGAATATTGAAGGAAAAATTATGGCAACAAGAAATCCTACCACTCACAATCATAAAGATGGAAGTGTTATTGCTCTTAGCCTTCCACAACCTACAAGTTTGACACCACAACAATTGGAAGAAAAAGGAGAAAATGGTCTTTGTTACAGTTGTGATAGAAAATACACTAAAGGTCATAAGTGTGCTGAGAAAAAAATATTTTACATTGATTGTGAAGAGGAGGAAGAAAATGATCAAGAAATGTCAAAAGAAGAGGATATACACCAGGAACCAACCCCAGTTTTCCATGTTTAATGTGTAAAGAAGGTTATAAGTGACAAGCTCCCAGTTCAAACAATATTGTCGGAACTTGACGAGGAAGGAAAAATCATATTGGAACCTAAAGCAGTCACAGAAATAAGAATCCGATAGCTACGAAATCGATAAATTTTAGAGTATCTCATCAAGTGGAAGAACTTACCCACTAAATATTTCACATGGGAGGACGTGAATTTTATACAGAAGCATCCAAAACTACTCAAGTGTTGAGGACAACACTTTTTGAAGGAGAGGGGCATGTTAGGTCCCTATAATACTAGTGTAACCCCTTATTGTTATTAGTTCAACCCCTTATTATATTGTTGTGCCCATGTAGTCCCATATCATTATTATTGTGTCCCATAGAATTCCCATTATTGTTATTTTTTTTCCCTTACATTATTTATTGTTATGTTGGCTCTGATTATATTATGACCCCTTAGACTCCTATATATAGAAAGGAGGTCTTGTCATTTGTATCATCTAAGAATTTTTCATTTGTGTAATGTAAAGGAGGTTTCTCCCTCAAAGAGGCTTATTTTGAAGTCATTGATCTATATTTTCTATCTTTTTGTGAGTTGGTTTCATAACAAAAAGTGCCTTGACAAGCCATCTCAAGGAAAAGGAAAAGCCAAATAAATGGAACAAGTAGGATAAATAACTTGGCAAGAAAATCACCTCCTTGAAGAAGCCAAAAGGATTGAGGAAGTCTTGATAAATCAAATGAAGGATAAGGAAGAGGATTGTGTGAAACATGAATAGGAAATCATCACCTTGAGAGAAAAATTGGAAAAGATAAATCAAATATTGAGGAGCTCGTAGGTCTTGGATGACATTCTCAATTTCCAAAGATCACCACTTATCAAGACAAGTCTTGGATATGTTGGTGAGTCCTCATTATATAAGGATAAAGATTCCAAAGATGAAGAGAAGTCACATGACGAAGATGGAAAGGAGCCTCATGAAGAGAATACTCATGGCAAATATGAAGAGAAGGCCCGTGACGAAGAATAAAAGAATCTTTGTGAAAGGAAGCCTTGTGCAAAAGATGAAGAGAAGCCGAACTTTAAAGTTTTTCACAAATCAACCAACACTAGAATCCAAAAGAAAAATGCCTCAAGAAGTTAAGATGATGCATTCAAGACACCAAATCATAGAAGAGAATTCAAAAGTGCATAGTAGAAAAGCCTTATATTTTCTTAAGGGTGAGACACCCTTAGGATATCATCACCATATACACCCACATATATAGGAACATTTTAGGTTATTTATATGCATGTTCTAACTTTGGACATAAAGTTGGAGATTACAGGGGATATAGCAAGAGTAATGATACAAGTTTTTATCATATCCTTATGGGCATATTTCCTAAAAGAAAAGAGAGAGCCCCATATGCCTATGATAGTAGAAGCTACAACACATTTTCTCCATTATTCAAACAATATGTTGAGTGCTACATATGTCACAAATTTGGTAATTTTGCATGAGATTGTAGAAGAAACTTGATGTGGACCTCACATAACTAGGAAGGAAAGGAATTTACCTCGAAGGAAGACAAGACCACCAAGGTCTGGAAAAGAAAACATGTTTCACAATGAATTCTCCCACAATTGGAAGATTAGAAACATAGGGGAGAGTGTTGAGTATGTTTTCGTTGATGTCAAAGTGTGTGTAGGATATCAAAGAAGGTGTAGGATCTCATGTTGTTGTAGGATATCATCTTTTATTATTTGGTATGCAGGTATGCTCAAATGAGTTGATGCATTGAAGAAACCCTAGCTGTAGGGTTTGTTTTCTTGGAGGAATGCCATACCTCGCACTTGTTGGAGATTTTAAATATGCAGGTCACCAAATTTTCCTTAGAGACCCTTGCCATTGGATTCTCCTCATCAATTTGATTATATCAATATGTGGATCATCTCATGGGCCTTCACGTTTTGAGATATGTCCTCAATCAAATATCATGCACCCAACGTATGGTCCAAAACCCCAAAGGTGTGATTATGTGGTAGTTTCATTGGTTTGATGATGTGGCATCACATTATTGGTTCATTAATGTGGCATAGAAGGATTGAAGGCCTCAACATGTTGATGATGTGGCAGCACATATTTATTGAAGGAATGCTCTGAGAAATATTGTTTTAAATGATCAATTCATGGCCCTAAGTCAAGTCAAACCAAATTAATTGTTGCTTCAAAATTCTAGTATGAATTCTTATTTGAAATTTAAATTTTAAAAAGTTTCTTCCCTCTAAAAACCCTAAGTCAGCTAACGTCCTTGATTTCTTTCCAAAACTACGTAAAAACATTTTTTCCCTCTCCAAAGTGAAAGCTTGTAGAGCAAAGTTTCTCTGAAATTTCATGTAGTTAGAATTGAATTTCTGGAAGGTTTATCGATTGGGATTATGGCTTATGGTTTGATGGGATTCATTGGGCTTCAGGAATATTCTTTTGCAAGCAATCTTGGGGACTAATTGGACATTGATATGGAATTCCAAACAAAAACTTGGATAATTATTATGAAACCAACGCATATCCATTCTCAAGTGCATCTATGTGATATGTTTATGACCTTAAGGAGTTATATATTTATAATTATTATTTCTAGGTTTCGTTGGAAATATTCTTTGTAGGTGTAAGACTAAGCCTCTGATCACCTTATGAACATATCACATTGTATGCTTATGTGGACAATATTATTATTCACATGTTTTCCTAAGGCTAGTATGATATGACAATGGTCCTCTCTTGATCTATGAGGCATGAAATGAAACTTTGCAGTGAAGCTCTCATTTGATGTGTGACAATGACCTACAACCTTATTAACCTTTGTTCACTTGGACCTATTCTTATGGATGTTGGAAAGAAATAAACTCGATGTATATTCTAATTGCAGGAACTCTAAAGATTTGTGTGACCAAGATTATGTTTTTTCGCTAGTGATAGGACACTTTCAGCTCTCTTAAAATAAAATAAAAGCACATCCATTACAATGATTACCTACAGTCTTGTTGATGTAGATTATATTTAATTCACAAAGATAGCTTGAAAATTCTAAAGTTTCCATCCTTGAGACAACATGAACTTTCCTGTGATTTGTGGGTTGCATTTATTATTACAGTGTCATCATTATATCTTCCCTACATTTCTATACTTTGTACCTATATCAGTGGCTAATGACCTTGTAGTTTGCTCGTGGTCCTCAATGGTTCTATAATCTATGATTTTGCACCATGGCATCTCTATAGTGGCATATATACAGTGATGACTTTAACATCATATGATATTGTGCACTGAATTCAATATACTTTGTGCATCATATGACCCTATAGTGGCTTCTCTATACTCGATAGTGGCATATTTGTATCACATATCCCACTCTGGAATTTATGTAACTCTGAGGTAAATTGTGCTTATAATTTTGTTGATGATAAATTCAAATTGTAAGTGTTTGGGACCTCATCCTTGAGATATGGTCATTATTGTATGGTCTAGTCTAGCAAACTTAAGGGGTCTCTTGGTAGATCAAAGTGACTTGTTTTGAGCTATCTAATGATGAGAATTCATGTGGCCAAATTACTATGTTTGGGAAGTAGATGAAAAAATGATTTAACAATAATTATTTCCCATATGACAATGTATTTTGTCTAATGTTGATATTTGTTAGTTACACATTATACAACACAAATGTATGACAATCCTTTATACAATAGTGAAATGACATGATAGAGAAACTTATGATAACAGTGTATGGTTGTGATATGTGCAAACCCTTTGATAGTAATATTGTATAACAATTCCTCTGATGAGAGATAGTGATCCATATGAATGTTGTGACTATGCCACTATGACAATTGCGACAGTGTCTTTAACCCTGTTATGACATTAACCATTGTTATGGAAAAAATATTGTATGACAGTGAACTTGTTGCATTGTTGTCTAGAAGTGACTATATATGACTCTTGATTACAATGATCTATGTGTAAATAAGACAATGGCCTTGTTGACAATAAGGCAATGAGCTATTGATAATGAGACAATGATCAATATGACATTAACCCTAAATTTGATGACATATAGCTTATTTAGTAAGAGTGGCCTTGAGGAATATTGATACAATAATGATCTTTATGATAGTAATAACCTTAATGGTATTAAGGACATCCTCTTGATTGTTGACAAATATTGGGCATCGAGATTAAGTGATTTCTCTTCTATTAGTAACTGCTTCTGAATTCTTTTTACTTTCTTAGATTAGGATCTTCCTTTACATAGATTATTAGTTTTCTTTTTCATCAAACAACTACCAATGCATAAACCATAAAGAGACAATAGACACAGAATATAATCTATCAGCCCCAAACCTCTCCTTCTTGAGAGGAAAACCCAAACAATTTCTTGTTCTTAGAGATACCTCAATTGACGAATACTAAGGCAAGACCCTTGACCTACTCCAAGACCAAGACATGATCAATCCTTCTACTCTTTTCTTCTTCTAGGCTACTCTTCAACTTCTTCGTCCTTTTTCTTGAAACCTGCACTTTATTTCGACCTCCTTGGAAACCCTAGTTGCAGCACTCATGAGAGATATATATGGTGATTCAATCCCTTAACCTTCTTTGCTTTGATTGAATAACTATCTTCTCCAACTCGGTTTGCTGAATTGACTTCACAAGTGATCTTGAAAACCTTCGTTCTTCTCACTTTCTTCTATAATAGATGTTGCCTCCTTTCTTTGCATGTGTGATAATAAACAACCCTAAAACAGTCCCAAAACACTCCAAAAGGCTTCATTGTTCCTTTTCTTTACTTCGCTAGTTATATGACCATATTCCTTGAACTTTTTTGCACTTTCGTTTCAGAGCTATGATTCACCAAAATTCTATGATCTGAGTTGAGGTTGAGATGCCTATTTATAGTGTTTTCCCCCTCAAATTAGCCGAATTGATGGAGGATGAGTCGACGTGTCAATTAGAGGCGTTTATTAATTCCATATTGAAGTTGAATTGCTAGGAGATGCTTGTGCTTGTCTTGGAGGGTCTTTTCACTCTTTTAATGACATACAAATGTGTAACATGCCCAAGAAGGGACCTTCATACATGACATAGACTCAAATTCACTTTTATGACTAGATGGAGAATCCTAAAGGCTCACAATGGTAACCATCACTAAAAATAAAATTCCTTGCTCATGAAACCCATAAGACAAGCATTACAATAATAATTTTATTTTTGTTATTTACATCTATTACATAAAATCACAATTACACATGTCATTATGAAGACCAAACCTAGTTACACTTTTCAACACTCCCTCTTAACTAGGGAGGTATTCATAATAGTACCTGGTCATTCTCAATCTGAATAATTTCTCATAAGAGGAGTAAAATTGCTAACCCATCTTCTTAGCATCATATCAACCATCATTGTCACACAATAAGGCCTTGACTAATAACTCTATATCTCCACGATATCTGAGCATAATGCTCGCAAGACGAATGATGTATAGACACCCTCATCATTGTCTCTCTCAGAACGTGCCTCACTCGGGTTCTCAAGGTGTGTTCCACTAGGAGTATTCTTATCTTGGATTCCCAGTCCTCAAAGAATATATGTCCTCTATGGCTACTCTTATATTGGATTCCCTAACACATCCTCAAGGCGCATTGGATGCCAGATGTTTTCCCAATCCTCCATTTTGTCTTCCCAAGTGAAGACAAGAATGATGTGTCTATCTCTCCCTCTTAATTAGGGAGGACATATTTATTCCAATAAAGGAATGTGCTCATTCCTATGGAAGGAATATACCTAAGCTCCCTCTTGGCTTAGGATTTTTTCCTTCCAAGTTTCTTCCAAGTAATAAAACTTGTTTCTAGGCTCGTTCTTAATTAGGGGCCTACAACGCTCCTCAGGTGGAGATGATGGGACAACCAACTGCTTGAAGAACTCCTCCTCATGATGTCATGAATTTTTTTTGTTAATTAGGAGTCTTCATGTTTTGGGGATTCTTCATAGGGCACATAAAATCCATCACTTTCATCCATGAGTTAGTCATGTCATCATCATAAAGTGATCCATCAGTCCATACCTGGTCTTCCTTCATGCCATGCTACCTACTTCAATTCCATGTTTCCTAAAAGAAATTCCTTCCTACTACATGGTTAATAGTGGTGGAAGACATCCATATCTCTTCCCTTGTCAACCCTGCATAAGCCCATCCAGGTATTGTTCAAAAATAATGAAATGAAAAATAAATTCATAGTTACCTTTGTGATGGTCTTACATCATGATATCTTCTAGATTGTATAAGCATCCTGCATACATATCGATGTATTACCCAAATATATATATATATATATATATATATATATATCTATATCTATATCTATATCTATATCTATATCTATATCTATATCTATATCTATATCTATATCTATATCTATATATATATATATATATATATATATCTATATTCTATATCTATATCTATATCTATATCTATATCTATATCTATATCTATATCTATATATATATATATATATATATATATATATATATATATATTATATATATATATATATATATAATATTGTTAAGGGTCTCTTTCTTTTTTTAGACTCCATCAAAGTCTTCATATATTTCATGGAGATATCCTAGTCAAATCTTCTTGGTATTTGGATGTTGATTTCCTTTTCCCATGGTTGCATATCCCAGGATCTCTTGCTTCCTTTCTTCACACATTTAATTCTCAGGAACTTCCAATCAGAGTTCCTCAATTATAGTCCTCATATTACATATGAGGACATATTATGTTGATTTCATCAAGTGAATGTGTGACCCATGCAT
Organism: Pinus taeda; assembly: GCA_000404065.3. Taxonomy (NCBI): domain Eukaryota; kingdom Viridiplantae; phylum Streptophyta; class Pinopsida; order Pinales; family Pinaceae; genus Pinus; species Pinus taeda. Next base: position 23,565 of record APFE031124838.1, read on the forward strand.
TCCTACATCCCTTAGAGGGAGGTGATCCTTTCTTTTGTTTATTCTCTCAAGATAGATCATTAATCCATGATACTTGCAACCATATAACATGACTCTACAATATCAAATGTAAGCATACATACCTCATTTTCCTTTATCTCCTCCAGACTACCTCCAACAACTTCCTTGATTGAAAGAGCTTCAGTCCCTTGATCTTATTCACCTATTATGTCATCATACCATCATCCCATGAGTTCCACAAGTTTGGAGTTCTTGATGAAACACTTGCTTCCTCTCTTGATTGGTGAACCTTTCGATGAAGATTCCATTAGAGAATATTGAGGATCTAGAGTATCCCCATCCATAATATGTTTCTTTTTTATATATGTATGATGAGCCTTGTACTAGATTACCTTTTTCTTTCCACTTATGCTTTCAATGAGATTCCCAAGAGCTACATCCTTCATTTTTGACTGCCATAGATTTCAACCATCTTTCATGCTTTTCTATGTTGATGTCATGATCTCTTGATTTTACTTCTTTTATGATGCCTTGATGCATCCCATCATTTTATTAGTGAATTATAATAGTCATATATTTTAACAGAAGACTTAGGAACTTGAAAATAACTTATGTGAGGAAGACTATCTCAATATTAATGGAGATCTCTTACTTCCTCTTTCTTGGACTTCTTCTTTTTAGCTTCCTCCACTTCTTCATTGATATGGGATTCTTCTCTTCCTTTTTTGTTATTTCCCTTCTTGATCTTAGGATAATATCTTTTGTAGTTCCCAAATTCTTGACACCCATAGCATTGAATCTTAGTCATGTCCTTCTTCTTTTCCCGAGAACCAAACTTCCCAAATTTTTAGTTTCTTCTTGAAATTGTAGCATAAGCTTGGTTTTTCTCCCCTGCTGTAACATCAGATTCGGCCTTTAGTCTAGATTATTCAATCTTGCACAGTGACCATAGATCCTAGAATGAAGTAGCTTATTTATTCCCATAAATACTTGAAGTAGCTAATTAATTGCCATAAATACTTGAAGTAGCTTATTTATTCCCATAAATACTTGAAGTAAAGTTTCCTCACTCCTTCGGTAGTGCATTTAGTACAACTGTAGTCATTTCTCTATCAAACATTAGTTCTACTAGATCTTGTAGTTGATCTTGAATTTCAGATATCCTCATAAAGTATGAGGATATTCTATCTTCCCTTGACATTTTCGCCTTGTGTAATTATTGCCTTAATGAGATGACTTCTCCAACAGTGCTTACATAATACAACTCTACCATTTTTCCATAGATTGCTTTTGAATTTTTGAGTTTATATAAATATGGGATTAGGGGATCCTTGATGGATTCTATGAGAATCCTTTGAGCCCTAACTTCCCCTTTCATATACTTGGAAAGAGGTTGAGCATATTCGTTTCTTATTTTAGTGATAGATTCTTTGACATGTTACATAACCTCATTTTCAATGAGATTCAGATCTATCATTTTCTTCTGTGCAATATAGTTTGAATCCCCAACCAATTTGTTGCTTTCCTTGCAGAAAGACATTTTTATAGATTCAGATGTGGACATAAATATACTTACTTGATAGGATGCTCCTTCTCCTTTTCACTTCCTTTATGTTGGTGATTATATAGAGCATAAAACAATTCTCCTTAATGAAGGATTTTTTCTTTAATAATGATCCTTAATCCCATAAAGAGGGAGATCCCTTTTGATGGTGAAGTCTTGTTGATGAAGATCAATTATGACTTCTTGATGATGTCTTCAATGGTAAGAATCTAGGGGTTCAATGCTTTATTTATAGATATTGACTTCAAGATGATATTCACTTTGATTCCTTCCTTGAGATTTGATCCTTGAGTGTTCCTTGATAAGATGCCCTTCCTTGACTTAGTCACCTTAGCTCTGATACCATGTTGAGAAATATAGGGCATCAAGACTAAGTGATTTCTCTTCTATTATTATCTGTTTGTGAGTGAATTTTACTTTCTTAGATTAGGATCTTCCTTTACTTAGATTATTAGTGTTCTTTTTCATCAAACAACTACCAATGCATAAACCATAAAGAGATAAGAGACACATAATATAGGCTATTAGCCAGGGCCCTAAACCTCTCCTTATTGAGAGGAAAACCTGAAAAATTTCTTCTTCTTATAGAGACCTCAATTGACAAATACCAAGACCAAGACCCTTGACCTACTCCAAGACCAAGAAACAAACAATCCTTTTACTCATTTCTTCTTCTCGGCTACTCTTAAACTTCTGCTTCTTTCTACTTCATAATTGCACTTTATTTCAGACTCTTTGGAAACCCTAGTTGTAGTACTCATGAGATCGGTATATGGTGATCCAATCCCTTAACCTTCTTTCATTGGACTTAATAGCTATCTTCTCCATCTCGGCTTGCTGAATTGTATTAACAAGTGATCTTGCAGACCTGGTTGTTATCGGTTTCTTCTGCAACAAATGTTACCTTGTTTCTTCGCACATGTGATAATAAATAACCCTAAAACAATCCCAAAACACTACAAAAGAATTTGTTGTTCCTTTTCTTTAATTCATTGGTTATAGGACCATAGTATTTGACCTTTTTCACACTTCTATTTCAGACCTATGCTTCATTGAAATTATATGATCTGAACTGAGGCCAAGTTGCCTATTTATAGTGGTTTCCCCTTAAAGTAGCCGACTTGATTGAGGATGTGCCGGCATGTCAGTTGGAGGAGTTTATTAATTCCATATTGAATCCGACTTGCCAGGAGATGTTTGTGCTTGTCTTAGAGGGTCTTTTGACTCTTTTAATCACTTATACAAATGTGCAACATGCCCAAGAAGGGTCCTTCATACATGACATAGACTCAAATTGAATTTTATGACTAGATGAAAAATACTAAAGGCTCACAATGGGAGCCATCACTAAAAATAAAATTCCTTGCTCATGAAACCCATGAGATGAGCATTACAATAATAATTTTATTTTTCTTCTTTACATCAATTACATAAAATCACAATTACACATCATTATGAAGACCGAACCTAGCTACGCTTTTCAATATTGATGACAACTACAACGACCTTAATGATGGAAGTAATGATATCCTCTTGATGATAACAGTGACCTTGATGATGATAGTAATGACATCCTCTTGTTGAAAACAATGGCCTTAATGATAGTGAAGACAATATCTTGATGAAAATAACCTCTTATGTATGATAGTACTCTTGGCATGGCAGTAACGTTGGTATTGAGATGATAGAGATGGAAACAAAATTGAAGAGTGTTGTGCTAATGGTACTTGGTAGAGTTGGGTTTGGTAGTAGTAGTGAAAATCAATAGTAGCAGTTATGGTAATAATGGATAATAGAAACAATTGTGACAACATTAAACAACAATAATATTGATAGCAGTGGATAGTAGCAATAGTGGTAGTAGCAACAACAATGGTAGTGGACAGTGGTAGTGCAACAATAGTAGGAGTGTCCGTGAAGAAAATAATTTGAGTTGTACAAGGGGACTAAAAACCCCTTTAGATTGGATTTGAAAAACTCATCATACCTTGGGGAAAATCTACTTCCTTCTAGATCATATGGTAAAGTTGTATGTAACCACACATAATGAAGCATTTCTGATTAGAATATTTGTGTATTGATCTTATGATGTGATGATGTTCCATGTTTTCTTTTAATACTCTGAATATTTAAAAGGATAAACTAACCAATTATGTAAAAGAAGGGAAATATTGATTCACCCCCCTCTTAGTATTTCCAACATATTGTTCACAATTGAACCAAGTAACTTTGAGGAAGCTAGAAATGATGAACCTTAGATCAAGTACATGGAAGAAGAACTAAATCGAATAGATAATAGTGAGACATGGGAACATGTTCCAAGACCAAGAAAAAAATGTGATTGGTACAAAATGGGTCTTCAGAAACGAACTAAATGAAGATGGAAAGGTGAACAGAAAAAAAAGAAAGGCTAGTGTTTAGAGGATGTGCCCAAGTTAAAGGGATGGACTTCGATGATAATGTTTCTCCAATATCTAGAATGGGAGCAATCAAAATTATATTGGCATATGCATGCTCCAAAATAATTGAAGTGTATCAGATGGATGTAAATATGATCTTCATTAACGGGGAGCTAGAAGAAGAAGTCCCATAGAACAACACAAAGGATTCCTATAATCAAATGATGAAGATTATGTTTGTAGATTGAATAAATCCTTGTATGGAATTAAGCAAGCCCCTAGAGCTTGGTACTCAAGATTGGACAGGTATTTGCAACAACAAGGATTCAAAAAGGGAAATATATAGAGTATAATCTAAATAAAGGAAGATCAAGACAATATGATCATCATTGAAGTATATGTTGTTGACACCATCTTTGGAAGTGATGACGATATATTAAGTTATAACTTTCCAAAATATATGCAAAATGAATTTTAAATGTTTTTTCTTGGGGAGTTGAATTTCTTTTTGGGACTCCAAATATCTCAGCTAGATGGAGGCATTTTCCTTTCTCAAACTAAGTCCATTAAAGAAATGTTGAAGAAGTTAAAAATGGAAGACTAAAAACCTATGATCAATCCTATGGTCATTGGATGCAAGTTGAGAAAAGAATTTGAATCCAAGGAAGTGGATCAAAGACTCTATAGATTAATGATTGGTAGCCTACTATATGTGACAACTTCAAGACTAGATGTAATGAAAATAGATGGATAAGTTGCAAGATTTAAAGCAACACTGAAGGAAACTCAAGTTTTAGTAATGAAAAGGATGTTTATATATCTCAAAGGAGCAACATACTTTTGGCTAAGGTATTCGAAATGAAAGGAATTGACACTGATAGCTTACAAATATGCATATTGGGTAGGAAGTATAGATGAAAGAAGAAGTACAATTGGAGAACCATTCTACTTGGGAGACTACATAGTATCTTGGTTGAGCAAGAAGAAATCTCTAGTATCTTTGTTTATAGAAGAAGCAGAATATATCGCAACAACGTCATGGTGTACTTAGGTCCTCTGGATAAAGAAAACCTTGCAAGACATACAAGTAAAATATGATGATCATATTCCAATACTTTGTGAAAACACTAATGTAATAAACATCTCTAAGAATCTAGTGATGCATTCCAAGTCCAAGCATAATTCTATCAAGTTTCACTTTATAAGGGAGCAAGTCACATAAAAGAATATCAAGCTAGAGTATGTGGGGACAAAGGAACATATTGCAAACATCTTCACCAAACCACTTCCTAGAGAGAAATTTGAGTATGTTAAACATAAATTAGGAGTAATTTATTCTAGAAATTGATTTGCACAATCTTCATCAAAGAAAGACAAGGTGAGAGACAGTGTTAGGAAGAGTTACCCTTTTCCATTGATGTCAAATTGGGAGAAAAAAAATCAAGAAGCATGACAACAGGGGGACATGATCATAGGGGAAGTATGATGGTTTCCATTAATGACAAAGGGGGGGATTGTTGAAAGAAGTTGTCATTAATCTCAAAGGAGTCCAAATGAAAGAGAATGTTACATATTCAAATAACATTTTTCAAAATATTTCCTTTGTATTTTTGATGCCCCATTTCGATACCATGTATTTGAATGCCTTTTCACTCCATTTATCTAGCTCAAATGGAAACATAACATATATGGTTCGAAATCTCATTCAAAGACCTTTATAATGGTATATGGCACTCCCACTAGCTCCTCACAGTTGAGGTGAAATCATTTTTTGAATATTCACTATACATTTTTCTAGTTGCACAAACCAGTCTAGCTAGTGGACATGTCATCCAAGCCAGTGGACAAATAGACCCAGTTTAGAGCCCGGATGCACAACAAATAAGTGCAAGAAGGATCATTTCAATTCATTTAACTCAATAAAGATTGGATCTATCCAAACAAGTAAAGAAGAGAAGGCATTTTGAGGTTCATACCTCATGAACTAGAAGTGAAGAGGAGTTAATTTGGAGAGACTTTCTGGTAATAATTTTGGTGCATTCTTGAAGGGTTTTCGACTTATTTTGGAACTTATTTTGGATTATTTTGGAAGGATTTTTGACAAACCTTTTGAAGGTTTATGGCCCTAATTAGAATGTTGATTTTAGAACTATTCTTGAGGGTTGAATTACGTGCCCTTTGAAAGATGACTTTCATATTTGTGTAGAGTGCTGAATTCCAATATGGAAGGCCAAATTTTGGTCTTGTCCTAAGAGAAGTGACATGTCCCTATTGAGGCCAAATTTTAGGATTGAAGTGCTAGTACAAGGAAGGCCAAACTCGGTCCTTTTTTAAGGGATAAGTCCTGATGTGTTTGAAGGCAAGTTCTAAGTTTGTTTTGAAGATATAACATTGTCCTTTGTTTAGGAGGATGGACCCTGTGAGAGTTCTAAAGTTTGAGTTCTACTAATAAGGAGGTTTATTTCAAGGATCATTTTGTTAGGGAAGTTATATTACTAAGAAGGCCATGTTTAGGAAGTTGAGTGTCTGTGTGAAGGACAAAGGAGAAACTACTAGAAGGGAAGCTTTTATCTGACTAATATTGATTTTTACACAAGTTTTGGTGTTGATAAACCAGGGAATTGGTACTTCCTTTCAATTGGTTCTGATTAACCAAGGAATTTATGCATTATTTCAATTGGTGCAGATAAATTTGAATGTAATCCTTATATATATATATATATATATATATAATATATAATATATATATATATATATATATATATATATATATATATATTAAGAAAATATTCGATTGGTTTCTCCGAAAAAATATTTGTGTTCTATATATGTATGTACTTCACTTTATACATGTGGATGCATTTTACAAGATTTTGAAGCTAAAAATTGTTAATATTGATTCACCACCCCCACCCTCCCAAGTATTGTTGAATATTCCAAAAAAATTGTAAATGATAAAGGGTTTTCACTATGACAAAGTTGTTGATCTCTTTTCTTGGAAAGGACAAGAGTGAACCTCCTAGGCAATATTTAGGATTCCAGGTATGATTTTATAGAGGTTGTACTCCTCTTTATCACCCAATTTTAAACATTTTTTTTCCAACAATAAGATCAAGTTTTCATTATATATACATCTATGAGTGGACTACATCATTGAAAAGAAAAAAGTAATAAATAAATTATAGTTTAAATATAATAACTTCACAAACACTGATAAATAAACTCATTACATTGCATCCATCTATTCAATGAGGGAAACAAATTTGGGGCAAATTCATAGACAAAAAATAAGATCAATGACCCAGAATTTCAGAGAGATTTAAGTGACTTCATTCATTAAAAATCTTAGATTGCCTAGGAGAAACATACACAAAATCCCATGCTTACATAAATTCTCTAAATTGTTAGAATATGAATCCCTAGACAATCACGAATTTTAATACCAAGAGTTGTAATCCTTATCTTGATGAGGTGTTATCATAATCCATTGATGATTTAGCAATGAGATCTAGAAGATCTAGAAGGTCAATTAATGTATTATAAATTCATATTTAGGATTAATACAAAAATATACAATGACTTAAGGCCTTTTTCACCACTTTGCTTGTCTTGTCTCGATCTTTCCAATTCTTAACACGGTATCAAAACCATGGATAATGACGTTATGAGAGGTTCATTGTGAGTAGTGTTGCTTTGAATGTAAATCCAATGTATTTTTTTCATGGAAGGTTTGATATCAACTCCATCAAAGGCATAGATAATGATGTGATTCATAAGAATGTTCAATCTTAGATTTTTAGATTGGAATGTATTTTCTGCCATTTTCAAATGAATGAAGGAAGATCAAAGATGCATTTATTATTTTTAGTATGGGAAGAAACAAGATAACTAAAACGTTCAATTAAATCTTCAGTTCAAGGAAAATCATCTAAATGAAATCTATAACAAAATGACCAAAAGATATTATAAAAAGCATCTAAAGATTCATTATCATACATGTAAATATTATCTAATTCTAAACACAAACTATTGTAATTGTAATTTTGATGTGCTTTGAGAAATACCTGGCAAAAATGTTTCCATGAATGAATCGAATTCTTGGGAAACACCAAGAACCATTTGTGGATCCATCCTCTGAATGTGAGAGTGAAAAGCCTGTAGATCTCATTATCAATGATTATATTAAAATATTTACATCTATTAACAAAACCAACAATATGATTTAATGCAGAAATATTACTCTCACCATCAAACTTTAACTGTGACAAGGACTCGATCTGCTTCTTGGGCATGCCTCTTGTAGGCTTATGTGAACTGAATGCATGACCAAGTGTAGGAATGTATATGGGAGCCATGATTAGTTAAAAATTGATATAACAAAATTTAAACAAATAAATAATTCAAGGCCCTCCTTCTAGCACCAAAAATGTTAAGGCCTCGAAAATCACTGCAACAACATTGGGGAAAACCGCCGAGTGTCGACCTTAAAGCAGTTCCTTTTCTGTTTGGAATAGTGGCTCTCAATGGTTTAACTAGGTCCAATTACCTTCTCCCAACCACTATCAGATTTAAATATGTATTCAATTTCTAATAGCTAGGGCCATCAGATCAATTCTTCGAGTTGATCAGGCAAGAAGAATGATCCTTAAGTTATTTTTGTGGAACAACTAAATTGTTATCGCCAAAAACTTGATCATGTAGCCTAATTTACTAGACGGATCAAAGTACACTATGTAAGGCCAATTTTACCATAGTAAAATTGCTTTCACTGTGAGAAATTACTTAATAAACCACATTTGTTAAGTAATTTATAATTAAACCCATGAAGAATAATTAAGTAAATCACTATTTATTTAATAATCTTCTAAGAATAATTAATTAATTACTAATTAATTATTATTCCTTGTCAAGTTTGACTAAATCCCTTAGGAATAATTAAAAAAATCATTATTTTTTTATTATTCCTTAACCATATTTCTTGAGATGATAAATAAATCATTTATTTATTTATTATTTCTAAATAAAAGTTTAAATACTTTTTCCCTCCTAACGAAATATAATAAAATATTCCAAGTGGTTATTCCAACAATGGGGTTTATAATATTTTATTATTGCTCATTATTTGAGAATAACTCAATATTTTATTATAAATAGAAGGGTTTTTCATTCATTATTCACTTTTGATTATTTTCATTGTTACACTCACTGTTATAACTCTATTTATTATCGTTGTCGCACAACATTTTCTTCCATTTGAGTTTCCATTGAGCTCAAACATTTTATTTGTTGGGTTTGCACATTATAGAGGAGAGAGAGACTCTACACAAGCTGAATATGTTTGAGGATAGGCAAGAACCCATCCCATAGAGGGGGACTGGTAACATTTATTTGTTCCCTTCATAGGTCTTATAATAAAATCTATTCTTTGTATATTTGGTTTCCATTGGATATTGGAGTTATTATTACTCTTTCATTTTGTTGTTTAACTATGATTGTGGCATAGATCAGGACTTTGGCAGGTTTTGTTTCTATCAATTGTTGCAGATATACAATGTTTAGTAGCCATTTATATTGTTGAGACTATTTTTCATCCACAATTTTGGGTGATTTCTTTTCGTACACATAAGAGAAGAAAACACAATAACAAAATTGGCAACTCCATTGGTTTTTTACTTTAGATCCAGAAACCTGGATGACCTTCAGTTTTCAGCCTAAGGTTTCTTCTTTTTTCAGTCTCTTAATGTTGTTTACTAGCTTTATAAACCTAGATCTGACAAATTTCTAACTTTCAAAAGTTTTTTGGCCTTTTTTGCAGGTCACAGGAACCAATCGTGACAGAGACGACAATTTTTTTCTGAGAATTGCCAACCAGGAATCAAGGAGCATAAATCACATTTTTCTATCCAAAAAGTATGATATGGAGGTCCAAATCTCACCTTTTAGCCCAAAAAGGGAGATCCCCCTTAAATCAAGTCAGTAGTTGTGATTGTTAGGGTTTCTGGTTTTTTTTTTTTTTTTTTTTTTTCAGATATGTTTCTGGGTTTTGTCAAGAGTTGTTTATTGGGTTGTTGACCACTATCCTATTCTTCTTAGGCCTTGATCTACTCTAATTTACTCATCGAAGTGGAATTTAGCCCCTTACAGTTTTTGGTACGCTTCCACCTTTATAGGAGGAGTTTAGTTGAGTAAGAAGTCTGAGTTTCTATAGCACTTTCAGCGATATTTTCCAGATTTGTACCCTTATGGTTTATATCTTCAAAGATAGGTTATTTCCATCCATAGTTTCATATTAAACTTTGTTTGGTCATTGGCCTTAGGGTCTCATTAGCTGCTTTAGGCTTTACACTCATCTCCCTATCTCTTTTCAGCGATCTTCCTCTCTGGGTTTTTGTTGTTACTACGCCACTTTCGAGAAGCCTAGTGTCATTTGATCCCAATCACACTAACACTTAGATCTTCTAGCCCTCTTAGTGTGTTCTCATTTGATTTCACTAACAACTAGCATAGTGTTTGTAAACCCAGTTTGGGTGGGGTTTAGTTAATTGATTTGTTGTTTATTTTATGTTTTTAGTTTTAGTTTATTTTTAGCAATATTTTTTCTTTTTTCAAACATGATCTGGGCTTAATCAATAAACGCACAAGCACACCTTAAGCGAAAGGATCTTGGTTTAAACCTCCAAGCCAAGACTTAACATAATAGATTTGTCTCCCTACATAGAGAAAAAGGAATATTATTGATCTCCCTTCACTATTTCCGTGTCACTTTTATCTTACCGCCATTTTTCCACCTAGGCATTTGTCATGGAGACTCTTAGGACTTCATCCCCAATTTCCGCTTGGCCATATTACTCCTCCCCACAGGGCTCGAGTTCATAGTCCCCCTAGTCCCCATACCAACTCTTCTTCTGGTTTATCTGATTCCTCATCTGATTTTGAGTCTCCTTCACTACATAGCATCACCATGTCTGGACTCACAGCTGGTGCAAGAACCCAACCTGGTGTTGGCTTCAGTTCTACTATGGTGGTCACATCTAGCAGAACCGTCTCAGGAACCGTTCCAAAAACCCCCATGCTCCCTTTTATGGTTGGGTTAAGTCTCCTGGTGATCTAAAAATGGGGCACTAATGCTACTTGTCAAGATTACAAGAACCTCTTTGACTTCTAAATCTTAAATGTTCCCAAGATCTAGTGATTAACCAATTGTGGAATTAATAATGTGCTTGAAAATAGGTATATGCTTATGTTTATGTTTAACTGACCAAATGCCTTAAGTTCTGTTGCTTATGTTGATATGTAAATACATATAAACAGTAAATAATACAGCAATAAAACAAACACATAGAACAACAATATAATTTGGAGTTCACCCAAAACTCTTGGGCTACGTCTCCTGGAGCTCTAGTCAACTCTACTAGGCTCTCTAGGATTATGGTATAAGTCCTTTTACAAGCTCCATGCTCAACTCCACTAGTTTACACAGAACACCATGGGTTTAGAACACCATCTTATCCCTAGCTCTAAAGCTCTCAGGCTTTTTGGCTCTGGCTCTTGCTCTAGCTCTTGAATCTGGCTCTGGCTTATTGGCTCTTGGCTCTCACTCTTGCTCTTGCTCTCGGCTTTGGATCTTCAGATTTGGCCTCTCTGAGCTCCATCTATCAGCCTCTCCATGCCTTTTTAATTCACTTGACCTCCAAAAAAATGCCCTTTAGCAACCTTCCAGCGACCTTCAGCAATCTCCCTGCGACCCCTGGTCAATCGTGCTCTCTGTGTTTTTGTAATGCATTGGTTACTGTCGTCCATCATGGAAAACCATGAATTTCCCCAAAAGAATCAGTTTCTCATTGCCGTGAATTGGCGGGCACAGGAAAAACCCAACTGTTCAGCCTTCCTCTTACGGAAATAGCCAAAAATGCAATACATAGGAAAAACTAGCAAAAACACATGATTGAGTGTTTTCCTAGACTTCAAATATTATAGGATTGTGCTTAAAATATTATTGGATCTGCCTTTTATGGCTGTCATAAGCTCCCTTGTATTTCCCACCATTGATCTACTTGATCTCCGATCCAACAATTGACATTCATTTTGGGTGGCTTATATGCACGGAGATTACCCACCCGAAAGAGTGGTTTTCTCTCTCCTGTGCCATGCCACGTGTTGGCCAGTGTATGGGATTGGGCGGAGCCCATCCAATACCACTTACCACCTAAGGCCCGCCCAAAATCCTGCTTACCATGGAACTCAAATAATATAAAGCCACATCTATAAACCTTTCGGGTCTGGCTTTATCGCTTCGGATCATTTCCTTTATATTTCGGTTTTATAACGGAAATGTGCTAATACACAGATAAATCCCGAAAACACTTTTATATCGGAACTCAAAATTTATAGAATCGCGTCCATAATCCTATCGGATCCACCTTTCTATCTCAAATCGCTAGTTGCATGGAGAAATGGCAAAAAACCCATTTACACGGGAAGTACATTGAAATTCTGAAATTCCCAGATTTCAAATTCCATGGAATCGGGTCTATAAACCCTATCGGGTTTGCACCCTTATCGTCTTATCACAAGTCACGTGCTCATGTCCCTTTGTACTGAGAATCATCGATCACCTGATCGCCAATCGCCAATATCGGCGTATTGCATCAGCAGGGTCCATATCCCTGCTCCTCCGATCACCGATCGACCGATTGCTCCAATCGCCGATTATCAATCGCATTATCACATTATCACAATCACCAAGTCTGGGGTCCCAATATCGCATACATGCCTACCTCCGATGTGATGAGTTGGAGATTGCTGATCAGGGGTCCTTCTGCCCTGACCTTAAGTCCCCCCTTTGAAGCTTTTGTGATCCTTTATAAGGCCTTTTATGCCATTTTTAGAAGAAATCCCTCCTTTTTCAAAGGACAAAGGCAATCTTCTTTTTGTGATAACTTCATCATCCAAAGTCTATTTTAGTCCATTCAAATTACATCAAATTCAGAATGAAAAGATCTATGCAATGGGACTATTTCCAAGGGTAGCCCTTAACTTTCAGTTTCCTCTATGAGGAACACTTTAGACTTAGAAGTCTATTCTAGATCCATTTTGGATCACACCTTACCACTAAAAGAACTTTTGGTCTCCAAAAGACTGATATATTGATATGAAAATTAAATGAGAGTAACAACACCCTCTTCTTTCAGCCTCCATTCTCTTGCCTTGCATAGTGCCTCTGAACCAAAGCCTTTGACCACCCTCCTTCCTGGATGTGCTAGTCCTCCTTGGAAGAATTGTCTTCCTCCTTGACTTCCTGCAAAACTCCTGCTGAGAAGCTCACAGAAGGTAGTTTGAAATTCTCTTCCTTGATCGTTGATCCAAGGTGGCTCAAACAAATGTGAAGTTACATCTGCTTCATAGAATTTTCATTTGTACTTGCTGACATGCTGCCAACAACAACTGTTAACAACAATATAAATAAAACAACAGCTGGATGGCCTAACCTCCTGCTTCAACAAAAGAAACATATTTCACATCTTGTGAACACCTCCATGTCTTACATCCGCATACAAATGATGGACTAGATAACAAGCCCACAAAGCATGCCTTTAAAACAAATGACCCTTCAAGTCAAGCATGTAGAAAAAGACCTCTAGGACTCTTTTTCAAAGATGAAACACTTCATCATTATCTCCATCTTGGAGACCAAATCAAAATTTCTCAAGTCAATGTTACATGCATGTTTAAAACAAAGCAAACAACCCTTCAAGTTAATCACACATACATGTTTAAATACAAGGAAATCATCAACATCCCCATGTTCATGCATATCAAGCTCATGCATGCATTTCATCCTTCAACATTCGCTTAAGCACACTTTACTTTCAAAGCTGAAATGAACATAATGTTGCAGCAACAAAGTGAGTCTCCTACTCAACTTATCCATTCACCTTCTTGGTAAAATCCTGCAACTTATATTCCATTAACAAAGAAATGCAAATAGATGCCTTATATCAATAGACATGCAATCTTAATTGGATAAGAACTCTAGCCATTTCTTACCAATCCATTTCAAAGGTCTTTCATTTGTCTGCACATCAGCATCAACATGTGAATCATCCTGAAACACATCAACCATGGAACCTTTCTTTCCATTTCTACCATCTTCTCTTTCTACTTTCTTCAGCTTTTGTGGAAGCATTGCTGGATTCATAGTCCAACACATTTCATCAATATGTCATTGCTTATGGCAGTAAGTGCAACACATGTGCATACCCTTGACAACATGATTTGCCCTGTCCAATGGACCTTTGGCTTCTTATATCTTTTCCTTCAAAAGTTTCCTGCATGTGGCTATCCTCTTCCAACATCTAGAAACATGATGGTTATCCAAACCACAAAAGGAACATGCAATTCTTTTCCCAAACTTATATGGAAATTTATCATGCTTAAGAGAATCAAAAGGAATATGATTAGAACCAGATTCATACCTTTATTTTTCACCTCTTTTACCTTCATGAGGAGGTGAATTGAATGAAGAAGTGGCTCCCTTCGGCACATCATCAATCTCTTGAAGGCTTTCAGAGTTTCCACAACACTCTGGTTCAAGTGTATGCTGATATACACCTTCTTTCTACATGGTATGCTTCACACAATTGCATTCCCCAAGAATACAATCTTCATGATCTTGAGATAGAAGACCTGAAATGAAACTCCTTCTGAGAGTTGTTTCAATGGTCTTTATGGCAACCTTGGAACTTTCTCCATAAGCTTGTCCATAGCCAAGACCCAAATACTTAGGCCTTTCCTCAACTATTATTGGCTCAACAATACATTGTGCATGTTTACCTAAGCCTTTTCCCTCATAGCCCATCTTGGACATTAGCTTGGAACCTATTCCTCTGGTATGCTTTTCAAAAGAACCAATATAAGCATTCTTAGAAGAATTTGAAGACAAACGGGAATTGTTTACCTCTTCTTCAAGCTGATACTTGACTAAGGCTTCTTTGGCAACAAAAAGTTGTGTCTCCAACTCATGCATCCTTTTCAGGTTCATATTTGCAATATGAAGTTGCCTCTCCATTTCCTACACTTTTTTAGAATGCAACTGCTTCTCTTCCTCCATGGAATTCAACTACTCTCTAAGTATGTTGCTCTTCCTTCCATCCTCATACATTTCTCTCACCTTGTCCATCATGATGAACAAGTATTGCCTCATGTCTACATCAAAGACTCTTGTGATGAAGGAGGAATTTTAGGACTCACTTGTAGAAGTTGTCATGATACCAATGAACAAAATAACTTCAAACAAGGCTAACAAAGAGCTTATCCAAGCAACCTTTTGCAACAAACCTCTTGTGCTTTAAGGGTTGCCTTTAGGTCCTTTGGGATAAGAAGAATGCCTTCATCCCTTCTTCCTTCTTGTCCTCTCTTGAAATCAGCTAACAATAACTTTCCATTCACCTCTGCAAACTCAAACAATCGTTAGTCTACAAACATGCATACAATCAATCAGACAATCAATCCTTGACTGCCCAAACACCTTTCAGACAAACAATCTTTGCTTTGTCAATCAAGCATTCTAATATGATACCACTTGCATCATGATATCACCTGCCTCATGGTATAACCAGTTCTGATATAACCTTCTTTGAAGGTGGGGTTAATCAACTTTTAAGCTCTGATACCACCTGATCTAAAAATGGGGTGCTAAGGCTTCTTGTCAAGCTTACAAGAACCTCTCCCACTTCCAAAGCTTAAATGTTCCCAAGATCTAGTGATTAACCAATTGCGGAAATAATAATGTTCTTGAAAATAGGTATATGCTTATGTTTATGTTTAACTGACCAAATGCCTTAAGTTATGTTGCTTATGCTAATATTTAAATACATATAACAGTAAATAATACAACAATAAAACAAACACACATAACAACAATATAATATGGAGTTCACCCAAAACTCTTGGGTTACATCTCCTGGAGCTCTAGTCAACTCAACTAGGCTCTCTGGGATTATGGTATAAGTCCTTTTACAAGCTCCATGCTCAACTCCACTGGTTTACATAGAACACCATGGGGTTAGAACACCATCTTATCCCTAGCTCTGAAGCTCTCAAGATTTCTAGCTTTGGCTCTAGCTCTGGCTCTCACTCTTCGGCTCTTGGCTCTAGCTCTCACTCTGGCTCTTTAGCTCTAGCCTCTCTGAACTCCCTCTCTCGGCCTCTCTGTGCCTTTGTAATTTGCTTGACCTCCAAAAAAATGCCCTTTAGCAACCTTCCAGTGACCTTCAACAATCTCCCCGTGACCCCTGGTCAATCGTGCTCTCTGTGTTTTTGTAACGCATCAATTATTTTCCTCCATCATGGAAAACCATGTGTTTCCCCAAAAGAATCAGTTTCACATTGTTGTGAATCAGTGAGTATAGGAAAAACCCAACTATTCGACCTTCCTCTTGCGGAAATAGCCAAAAATGCAATACACAGAAAAAACTAACAAAAACACATGATTGAGCATTTTCCTGGACTTCAAATATTATAGGAACACGCTTAAAATCCTATTGGATCCGATTTTTATGGCTATCACAAGCTCCTTTGTATTTCCCACTATTGATTTTCCTAATCTCTGGTGGGCTCCAGTATTGCAGCAATAATGCTGCAACTCTTGGGACTCCCTTCTTTACTTTTATCAACCCGGTAGTTCGTAACAAACTTGGAAGCGACGGTGCTATATGCACAAGTACTAGCTCTTGCCACAGGCTATCACTTGATCAGCTGTCACAAGTCCGCTAGGAGCTTAAGCCAACTTCTATGAGCTCTTAGAAGAAGCTTTTAATTGTGATGGATGAAAGCTAGCTCAACAGAGGCTAATCTACTTGCAGAAAGAAGCGAAAAGCTAAAAGGAAATGCAAACCCTAGTTTTATCGACTAACCCTACTGGTGCAAGAACAGAGATGAAAGCAGTGGAAATGGATGCTATTTATTTTTAGAAAGGTACAATGCATGTGACTAAGCTACTTCTGCAGTAAAATCTAGAAAAAACATCTTTTACATTTTTGAGTAATTTTGCAGAATTATTATGCATGTGCTTAAACTGTTTTTGACTGTGCAGAGGTTGATTGGTGAAAGGAAATGGAGTAGGTGCTTGCAGGAGGTTTGGAAGATGAGAAGAGGGCCTAAGGGGTCCCAAGCACCCTTCAAGAGAGTTTCACAGTGTTCGGATCTCGAAAAAAATGCTCTCGTGAACTTCTACAGGAAGTCTGCAGGGGTTCTACAGGATGTTCCGAAAGGGGATTTTGGAGGGTTGATGGTGGAATGAAGGTGGAAAAGTGGAGATGGAGGTTGGATGAGGTTGTGAAGAGGTCTAGACTTGGTGAATGAAGCTGGGGAGTGATTAAGGATGGTTGGATTTGTTCAAGGATGGATAGAGCAAGGTTGCACAAAGATATGGAAATTAGGTCAAGTCGAAAAGTGTGGCAAATGAAGGGAAGGAATCTTGGATTAGGGGTTGGAGCAGGTTGTCTAATGGAGGAATGGTAGGTAGGGAGGTATCACAGGTGTTCTGCACACTATTTTCCAAAAATTACCAAACAAAGACTATGCAAACCAAAGATCTAGCTATTTTGACCTAGAAACCAACAACCATGATGAATAGAAATTTATTGGTAGAAAATCATGTACGATAACTACGAAAACTAAGCAAGAAAAGATCTAAGCATGTAATCACAACTGGTATCAACTTTTGCAACTAAGAATCTAACACTAGCAATTGCATGAAGAAGCAAGAACAATGTTTTTGTGGTAGCAAGGATGCACTGGTCTCAGATCAAGGGTTGCTTGATGGCCTTTTTTGAATATTTTTTCTATTACCAACCTATCAAATCAACCTGAAACACGAAAAGCTATTCCAACCATCAAAAATGACCTACATAACCAAGCAAGATTTTAATCTACTAGTAGAAATTATTCTATGAATGCAGCAAAAACATATAAAAGTACACCAAGGAGGTGCTGGCACTTGGGTTGGGCCCAACCCCAAGAGCTACAACCTCCTAAGAAGAAGCTCAGAGTTGATGCAAAATGAAACTGATCTCCATTACTCAAAAAATAACCATGTCACAACAATGTTTACAGCAAAAGCTCCAAAATGGGCTGGAAGGCAGAGCAGCACTAAAGTGCGAAATACAAAATGTTCAAGAAGTAAACTACGAAGGCTGGAAGTATTCCTACTTATGCCCTACGAGGACCTCCAATAGCGCTCCTTAACTCAAGGGGCTTGGCTGCTCAAACTGCAAGTAATCAGCCACTTTACAAAAGCTGTTAGGTTGTCCTTGGGAATCAACTTTGGTGGGCTGTTGAACTGCGAGCTGATGGTGGAGAAATCAAGGAAGGGGAAATTTAGTGCCGGAGACACCCTTCCTACAAATTCTCAGCCTTGTTCCCTCATATTTGGCTATCAACTAGCTCATAAATGCTTGACCTTGGTCCAAAAGTTATCCAAAAATCTGCAATAAACACGTATTAGACTCCATGGTCAAGTGACTATTCTCATTCATTCAATTAACATAAATATACTCAAAAGCATGCATAAACTATGAAGAATGGTGGATTAATCGAGAATAATAGGCAAAATAAGCCCAATAAGTTACCCAATTTTGGGGCTCATCATCACCCCCCTGCTAAAAGGGTTGCTCATCCTCTAAGCAGCTAATCCAGCTCATCATCTTTGATTACCTTGACTGCCTCTCTAATATCCTAGGCTTCCAAGGTGATGTCCTCTTCTCGGTCATGAAACCCTACTTTTCTCTATACTTCCTCCCACTGCCTATGCTCCTCTTCTTCTTTGACCCCTTCCAGCAGTCCTAAAAGCAAGGGAGGACTGAACTTCAGGCCAATCCAGTTGGCCTATAGATTTTGTATTAACTGTTTGTAGAGTGGTACTCTTGCCAATGCCTCCCTCATCCTTGTTGGGGAGTGGTATTCTCTTATTTTCAGACTGTGGGACAGTGTGTTCCACCTCCTTGTGCAAGCATGAATGCAATTATCCCCCAACAGTCTTTCCATGTCCTCAAAGTGAGCAATGGCCTGAGCTTGCCTTTCAATGTAATCTGGTAGAGCCTGAGGGTTGTTGGCCAGGTACTGATGGGCATATATTAACATTGAGGTATCCTCTAGTTCTACCTTGATCATGAGTGGTTCACTTAGCTCCCTGTTCATAATATTCTGAATCTCTGTTGCTCTCTTTTCCTCATGATTTAACCAAGAGGCCATGGCCATAAGTCGCACATCACCCAATGCAACATTGGGGTCCCACAGATTCATGTTTGGAAGGGCCAAGGTGTGTAAATAGAATTCGATAACTTGGCCTTATCTTCTGCTGAGCTACTGTCACACAAAGCCATGAATTGATGGTAATTTTGAAATGGAATGGTGCCCCTTTGGGCCAAGGTGTTAATTTGGAATTGCAACCATTGATCTTTAAGATATAAGGCATATGACTTGGTAGGTTGCATACATTGTAGGGCTTCTGCTACCCAGTTGGCCATGCAGGCTAGTTGGGCTTCTTTCTCTTGTACCTGTTGCTTTAGAAAATGTATTTCCTCTATTGCTTGTGACTCCTTTTCCTATAGTTGTTTTGTTAGCGCCTCAACCTCATCCTGCAGCTTGTTCTCTTCCTATTGTTCATCAAATGCTTCCTTGCCTGCTGGAGGCCTTTCTTGTTGCTGTTGTTCTCCCAAAATGGAGGGCCTATATTCCCTATGACTTCCCTGTCGCTGTAGCTTCTGTTTCAGCAACTCATTCTCTTCTTGTAGTTTGGCCCTTTGACTGATTTCTACATGCCTTACCATGGCCAATTCTTTCCTTGATTCCTTGAGTTGTTCTTCCAGGTGGCCTATGTTTGCCACACCCTTGGACTTGGCAATCTTTATCCAAGTGTGGGTCCTAACCCTTTCTTGTTCCAGTGCAAAGAAGAGTGGCACCCCAAATTTTTGGGGAATTATCTTCCCGACTTCTAACAAGTTATAGTATGAGCCCAAACTAGGCTGAGGGCTTGGTTCCTGTAGCTCCTCGGTCTTTTCTTCTCCCTGTGCTTGTTTGGCCACCTTTTCCTCTAATTTCTCGGTCTCTTTTATCTTAGCTAGAGTTTCCTGTAGAGTCATCTTAGCTTCTTGTAGAGCTGTCTTTGAGTCCATCATCCTAATTCTCTCTCTACAGGTGGAGGTTTTTGGGCTTCCTCGTTCACAGGTGATGGATATCTTTGAAGGAGACTCCTCTTTTGGTTTAGTTGTTGTGTCCTCAATGACAATTGGCTCCTTTGACTGTGGTTGGGGTTTGCCCACTTTGATCCGTGTGCTCCTCCTTGCTTTAAATTACATGGAGGTTTGCCTCTTTCTCTTCCCTTTTTGTTTTGGAGGTGTGCTTAGGGTAGCAAGCACAACTACTGCCTCCCTGGCCAATATCTCAGGTGATTTCTCCTCTTGTTGTTCCTTTTCCCTCCTTTCTGTAGAAATCCCTGTGTCAATTGTTTCTATCTATGTTGCTGCTATTTCAGGATGTGCCTTTTCCTTTTGTTTCTGTGTGCCTGCTTTGGCTGTGACAGCCTTCATTTGGGATTTTTTAGCCCTCTCTTCTCTACTCTACATTCTCTTTTCCCTTGGTGTTTGTGTTGTTGTTTCCTCCTCTATTTTAGGCTCAGCAAACTGGCCCATTTCCTATTTTTCTTTCTGTTCTTGCTGTGCTTGAATGTCCTGTGCTCATTCACCATTGGTTTTCTCACCTTGTTCAGTGTGTTCTTCCTCCTCACTGCTGGATGGGGTGATGTTTTTGGCCAAAATTCTAATATTGTCATCCCTAGACATGTTTCGGAAGATTTCCCAAGATATGGGGATAGTGTAGGTGTGAAAGGCATCTTCCACTAATAGTTTGATGAGCCCATGATGGGCCAACTGATCTAGGATCCCTTCATTTAATTTTGTACCACATTCAATTAGTGATTGAAGAAGAAAATAGGGAATTCTCAGCTTCTTGGCTGGAGGCAAATCAATCCCATGCCTTAGTTCACACAGCAACCTGAAATGATAATGATCGATGATGCTAAATCTCCCTTCACATGTAATGTACTTCATAATTTGGAAACTAACTTCACTCCAGAGAGGAGGTAAGATGGTTCTTCTAATCCCGTTCTTGTCTTCTACAGGATGTTCCCCTGGCAGAAAGAATGTTTTCTTGATAACTTGGCCCAATGACCTCTCTTCTTTACTCCAAGGGAGTCCCAATGGTAGACCAGTAACTCGACTGATAAGCTCAGGGGTAAGTTCTAGGGTTAAAGTCCTAAAATTAACTGTGGCCTGTGTCTTTGATTGAGGTCTCAGGGACATTAAAAATTCCTCAGTTATCTCCTCGTCATAACCCTGAATTTTTTCAAAGAAGGATATCCAATTGGCTTGGGTGAAAAGGTCCACCATCTCAGGATGCTCCTGCAGTTTGCTAGAGTTCAAGGGTTCTTTCCTTATGAATCCCCCTGGCATGGTGAGAGTGCTCTTTGTATGCTTTAATCAGAAAAGGAAATGTTGTTTATAGTTTCCCCTAACCCAAGAAGGAATTTCTCAGGTGTCCAATATCAATTAGCAACAATTCCCTAGTTTTAAGACTGTTGTCATCCAGAACTCGGCTGCCTGTTTATGAAAAGAAGAATTTTGTTTCTACAGACAGAGCATAGAGATCAAGTTTTCTTCTCAGCACACAGACAGATATGCAAATTCAATTTTTTATTTTTTTTACACACACAGTCTGGCCTCCACAGTTGCATATATCTTCCCTACAAGAGAATTTTCAAAAGGAAATGTGGCGGAGAATTTTTATGCGGAAAAACCAGGACACTGAGTGCAATACACAAGCAAACATTTTACTTCCAATACACAGGCATATTTTTCTTCTGATTTTCCAACCTAACGCCGTTCAATTCGGAACCTTTACAAAACATACCATGCATAGAGGAGTTTTTCGATCCTACCTCGTTTGGAGCTCCAAATTCGATGAAAAATCCCAGGTTTTTCCGCTCCGGAAAGCTGTGCAGTCTTTCCTGTAGAACCCTTCCTGTAGAAGACCCCCGGTTCCTGTAGAATGTCACTGTGCCTCTGAGTGAGCCCAATACGCGGGAGATTTTCGAAAATAGGCAGAAAAACTAGTGGAGTACGACTAGTTAATAGTTTTTGGAAGCAGAAGACGTGTACTCCAATCGAGGATGTTGCAAGTGAAAATTGAACAGAAGGTGGTGTAAGTTTCAGTCGGGCATATTTTAACTACGGTGTGATTTGTGGTGAGGAAATGAGGTGGCCGGACCAGACCATTGATCTGACGTCACACCTATAATGCTTCTGCGTGTTTCTGACCACCATCATCTCCCCTCTACCGTTATCCGCTGCTACCACTACCAGTCCCGACGATTTCTCCCTGAATGGAAACTCCACACGTGCTGGCTGCACATCTCATCGGCAATTTTGAATGTAACTAGGCTCGTTTGGATCCCACGAGGCTATGTAACTAGCTGAGGGTGGCCAGTTGACTGACCACTGATTCCATTCAATCCGAACCATTCCCCATAGGCATGTAGCTTTTAAAATATGATTTATGTAATCGACGAATGAGTTTAGGCACTTACTTGCATGGTCACGGCCGTGTTATGTAGACTTCTGGTTTTGGAACCACTCCTTCATTTTCTGCTCCTTCATGCATGGGTTTTGGAACCCATTCCTTCATTCGCTGATGCTGCATGCATGTGTGTTGGAATCCATTCCATTGTTTGTTGTCGTTGCATGCATAGGTTTTGCTTTAGCTTCGGCTGCTGATGATATTCTCACGTTCAAGATGAGCCCTTTGCATGTCTCCTTTGTCATTTTTGGCTGTCCCTGTCTCCAGAGTATGTCTTCCAGAGGGATTAGCTGCTACAGGATTCCTGTAGGATTTCTTGTAGTTGCTTCTCCTCCTGGGATGCAAGCTAAAATGCATAGGGCTATATTGTTGACGAGGGGTTTGGCTGATGAGGAGTTCAGATGGAGATTGATAGGTATGGTAAGTGAGAAACTGCTCTTGATTTGTCAATAAAAGGTTTTGTTGGAAGCTATGAAGAAAACAAGGTTTTCTATGTGTGACTGTGCAGGAATAAATAAAAGGATGAGTGCAACAGAGGTGTAAATATATGAAAGTGGGTGACATATGGTGATGGACAGAAGCAAGGGTGTTTGTAGGCCTAGCAGGCAGATTCCCAACCTTCAGATTCTCTCCCGAGATCAATTCTGGCCTGTCTGTAGGTTCTATAGGATCTTCCTGTAGAAGACACAGAACTTCCTGTAGAAGGTGAAGTCTTAACCCGAATGTGATCAAATATTAGGAAAGGGGAGTGGTCATGGAGGAATTGTTTGTGAGGGATGCTTGCAGCCCAGTGCTGACCTCTATCCTTATTTTGTGCGATCCTCCTAACCTGCAATGTCTTTCCCTGCAACCTGCAATTATTCAACAACAATTAGGTCTCTTTCTTGTTTTTCTTTTTTCTTTTTTGAGAGACAGCTGGGGTGCCTCTAGGAGGTTTTCACCCTCACTGTCTGCCCCGGGCGCCTCTAAGAGGTTTTCACCCAAGGATCTTTTTATTCTTTTTCTATTTTTTTTTATTTTTTCTCTTTTTTTTTTTTTTTTTTTTTATGATCAAGGTGTGGGTGGAGTAGAGACAGGGCCCTGCTCCAATACCAACACTGATTTATCCAAAGTTTCAATGAACTCCTACTTGGAAAGGGGCTTCCTGTAGATTTCCAATCGATGCCCGTTGACGAGCATGGGGATGGATTCTTCATCAATGGTCCTGATAAGGACTAAACTGTTCTCGTTGCATTTCTCCACTGTATATGGTCCCAACCACCTTGTCCTCAG
Organism: Pinus taeda; assembly: GCA_000404065.3. NCBI lineage: Eukaryota > Viridiplantae > Streptophyta > Pinopsida > Pinales > Pinaceae > Pinus > Pinus taeda. Next base: position 47,433 of record APFE031124838.1, read on the forward strand.
CTTCCATTTGAAATCCTTGTATCTTGAGTCATATAACAGCGCCCAATCTCCTGGCTGGAATTGATTTTCGTTAAGGTGTCGGTCATGCCATATCTTTCTCTGGAGTTGAACTACTTTTGAGTGGAGGAGGGCCTGCATTCTGTGTTCATCTAATCCATTCCGCTGTAGTAACCTTTCATGTTGTGCATGGATGAGATCCAGGTCCAGCTGAGCTGCCAACCTCAAAGTGTTGTACTTGAACTCTATGGACAACAGAGCCTTCTTCCCATAGACCAGCTCATAAGGTGTGAAAACTATTATAGTTTTCCAAGTGGTGTTCTAGGCCCAAGTGGCCTCAACCAAGCGATCTGCCCAATATTTTCTATTGTTTCTCACCACTTTAGTCAAAATCTCTTCCAAAGCCCTATTAGTGACTTCCACTTGCCCATTTGCTTGCAAATGATAAGGGGTGGAAGTTATGTGCTTAATCTTGTGATGAGCGAGCAGGTCTTCAATCAGGTTAGAGGTGAACTGACTTCCTTGATCTACGACTAATTCTCTTGGGTAGCCAAACTTGTAGAATATATTTTCCCTCAAAAACTCAGCCACGTTTTCTTCTATCGCTACCTTTATTGCCTTCGTTTCTGCCCACTTTGTCAAGTAATCTGTGCACACAATGATGTAAGACTTTTGTTTTGAAGGAGGGTTGATAGGAACCACAAAGTCCATGCCCCACTTCTCAAATGGCTCAAAAGTCACTTGAGGTTGGAGGGGAATTTCATCCCTCGAATTCGGTTTCCCCATCCTTTGACATCGGTCACATTGGCTGATGTATCTTCTGACATCTTGATGAAGAGTGGGCCAATAGTAGCCTGCCTGTAGAATTTTGAAGGTGGCTATTTTTGCTGCAAAGTGGCCTCCACAGGGTCCATCGTGACAGGTTAGGAGAATGTCAAAAACTTCCTCCTCCCTAACACAATGCCTCAAGATCTGATCTAGGCCAAGTTTAAACAAGTTGCCCCCAATCCAAGTGAATGGGGCACTTTTCCTCACGATTTTGCTCTTCTCTTTTGAGGATAGGTGTGGAGGGAATTGTGTTGAAACCAAGTAATTTGATATATTAGCAAACCATGGAGAGAGTACTGAAATAGAAAACAGGTGTTCATCTGGAATTTGGTCATCTATCGTCCCTTCTTCACCTACAAGCAAATCTAATCTAGACAGAAAATCAACAACAACATTTTCCTTAGCTGGCTTGTCAACAATGGTTAAGTCAAATTGCTGCAATAAAAGTAACCATCTAATGATACGAGCATTTACATTAGGTTTATTCATTAAATACCTAATCACAGCATGATCAGTGTGTACGAATGTTTGATAACCAATGATGTAGTGTCTGAACTTGTTTAGGGAATGGACTACAGCTGGGAGCTCTTTCTCGGTCACAATATAGTTTAATTCTACCTTGGACAGGTTTTTGCTGAAAAAGTATATGGCATATGGTAGCTTCTCTTCAACTTGTCCTAAGGCTGCCCCTATGGCTTTGTTCGAGGCATTAGTGTGGATGTGGAACGGTAGGGCCCAGTTTGGACCTCTCAAGATTGGGGCAGTTACCAGCTTATCTTTCAACTCATCCAGAGCCTCTTGACAGTTGTTAGTCCATTTAAACTCAACATCTTTCCCCAAAAGACCAAACAATGGTGAGGCTATCTTACCGAAATCTTTAATGAATCTTCTATAATATCCTGCTAAGCCTAGAAAACTCCAAACATCTCTTACCTTTTGAGGAGGCGAAACCTTTTGGATGATAGAAATTTTGTTAAGATCCACCTATAATCCTTGCTGAGAAATTGTATGACCTAGCACGGTCCCTTCAGTCATCAGGAATTCACATTTTTCAGGACTGAGGGACAGGTTCATCTCCATACACTTGGTTAAGAATTTTCCCAGGTTAGTCAATGCTTCTTGGAAGTTGGATCCATAAAGAGTAAATTGATCCATATAGATTTCCACTGAATCATGAACCAACTCAGCAAATATGCTCAGTACTGCTCTCTGGAAAGTGGCAGGAGCGTTGCATAGCCCAAAGGGAAGGACCCAGTAGGTAGAGGTACCCCATGGACAAGTGAAAGTGGTCTTATCTTGGTCTTCCGAGTTGATTTGAATCTGATTATACCCACTAAATCCATCCAGGAAAGAAAAGAACTTCCTCCCTGCCAACCCATCTAACACTTGATCTATGAAAGGCAAAGGGAAATGGTCCTTCTTGGTGGCTTTATTAAGTTCTTGATGATCTACACAGATTCTCCACATCCCATTTTTCTTGGGCACAAGCACCAGAGGAGAAACCCATTCACTGTCAAAGATGGGGTAGATGAATCCTGCATCCAACAACTTTTGCAATTCCTCCTCTTTAACAATGTCCTTAAGGGTTGGATTCATTCTCCTCTGAGACTGCCTGACTGGTTTACAATCGTCTTTAATGTAAATGTGATGGGTACAGACTGAAGGATGGATTCCTTTCATCTCCTTATAGCTCCAAGCGAAAGCATCCAAATGGCGGTTCAGTAGGCTACACAGCTCCTTCTCCTAACAAGGGGATAGGGATGAGCTGATCTTCAAGGTTCTTTTAGGGCCGAATTACACACTCTTAACTCTGGGAGAGGTCGGATCAGTGACATAGAGGTCCATTAAAGCGCTGGCTTGGGTACCTTCCACCAACTCCTCTAATGGCAGCACATTGGGAGGTAGATTTTGAATCAAATTCTCGATCAGATCATCCTTGGTTTGAGGGCCTCCCCCGGTGGCTTCAACTATGCACATTGGTGCAGAGTAGAGTTCATCCTCATCTCCCTCCTCCAACTAGAGAGGTAAATCATGTTCTAGCGGAGGTTGGGCAGGAGGATATAGGACTAGCTATTTCGACATAGGCCCATTCTTGATGGTCATGCTCCCAGCTCGACAACTAATGTAAGCATCCGTGGTAGCTAACCAAGGCCTTCCCAAAATGAGGGGGTATCCAGTAAGTTTTTCCTTTGGTTGAAGGACCAAGAAGTCCACAAGGTACTCCCAGGAATTAACAGACACCATGACATCTTCCACAATCCCTTCGAGAGTCACGGTGGAGTGGTCTGCTAACTGCAGTATTGTCGAGGTCTTTCTTAGGGAACTTTGAAGGTTAAGTTTGAGCATGGTGTCCCTAGTCAGCACATTAATGGTAGCCCCTAGATCAATCAGGGTGTGGAGGATTATGGTGCCATTGATATGGACATCAACTACAGGACTCTCAGGGTCCAAATATTTTGGACATATTACTTATCCCAACATTAGATCGACAGTTGTCCTATGACATTGATAGTTGGGGCATCTCTCTTGTGCCTGCTTGGGTGCCTGAAACACTTCTCCTTGATCAATTTGTTGTAGACTGGTACATATTTTATTGCCTGGAGAAGTGGTATTTTTACACGCAACTGTTTAAGTTCTCCCAAAAGTTTAGTCTCCTATAGATTAGGTTGCGTGCTTGCCATTAGTCTCTCAGGAAAGGGTGGAATGGCTTTGGGTTCACTGTCTTGTTTCTCTTCCTCATCCTCCGGAGGAGGAGGTGGGCGATCTAGGAGGACCTTCCCAGATCGTAGGTTGATCTCCTAAATCTCCACAGCATAGGTAGGGCATGTTGTCTCTCCAGTATATACCTACTGGCCCTGTCTGTGATTGGGGTTCAGGTTTGGTTGAGCAGGCATCTGGGGTTGTCTTGGAGGAGCAGGAGGTAAGGGTTGTGGTTGAGCAAGTGGTGGAGGCAAAATAGTAGGAGGCGAGTTGTATTGGGGCCTCCACCCTAGCTGAGGTGCATTCCACTGAGGTTGTGGCTGAACATGAGAGTGAAACAAATGAGCAACAGGTTGAGTATGGTATTGATATGGATAAGACCACGGAGGAGGTGCAGACCAAGAAGGATGAGCAGGGGGACCCCAAGACGGTATATGAGCAGATTGGTTGGGGTTGTAATAAGTTTGGGATGTCCCTTGCATCCCCTAATGGTAAGGTTTGGATCCATGCGGCCTCCTTTGGTTAAGGAAGTAGAGTGGTTCAGTGGTTCCCTCAGCCCATTGGTACATAGCTTTAAGTTCGGGTAAGGTTGGGCACTAGTTTTTAGGGTGGTCTTCCTCACAAACGAAACATACCTCTACTGAGTGCAATGGACACTCGTTCTTAGGATGCTTCCTTGTACATCTGGGACAAAAGATGGCCCAAGCCCTCTCAGCTTCCTCTTTCTTCTGTTGGATTCGGAAAGTATTCAATTGCATGGCAATGGTCTGTCTCACCTCACTTTTAAGGTCTTCCATCTGATTTGTAAACTCATGTTTGGAGAAGGTGGCACTAGCTGAAAGTGGATTCCCCCTACCTCTTTTATGGGCTACCCTAGAATGGTTTCTAATCACAATCTTTATGTCATCATAAGGTAGTTGGTAGATGTATCCACCATTTAGCAAATGGAGGGTATCTAGAAGGTCTTTAGGGACTCCCTGGAGTAGAACCAGCTTCAGAGATTCGGGGTCAAGTGTGCACCTGGCCCTTTTATAACTGAGTTAGAACCTTTCTTCATAGTCTTCTAAAGATTCATCACTTCCCATGGTCATCCGAAAGATTTCTCCCTTCACTTCCTTTGACCTACAGTAGTCCTGGTATTTGTTGTTAAAGGCTTGTTGCATCTGAGCCCAAGTTGTGATACTGTTTCTAGGTAACCCCATGAACCAGCGTAGCGTTGCATCTGTGAGGGTAGAGGGAAAGAGTTTTAAATTTTGCTCATCTTTTGCATAGTCATAAGTTTGACAAAGGACAATAAACTCAAACAATAAGGTATTAGGGTCTTCAGTGGTCAATCCATGGAAGTGAGGTAAGGTTGGGGGACTTATGTTTTTCATTTTGGTGTCCCCATTGGTCTCTCGGATGGGAAAGGCACCTTCTATTCTCTCCTCATCTCCTATATCATTTCTGTGTTCAGCCATGCTCTCAAGATGAATGTTCTCTTGCTCTTCTTCTGTTATAGGATCTTCATATATCTCTGGAGGTTCACCTATAGGTTCTTCTAGATCACTGCCACCGAAGAAGAGAGAAGGGTGACTCAGTGATGTGGTGGGGGTGTTGGGTAAAAATTTTCCTGTATTGTCTCTGTTCCTACAATGCATGAAATGGAATATTTTTGGTTGATTTTTGGTGTTTTCTGCTTGTACCTGCAAAAATGAAATAGATTGAACTGCAACTAACTAAAATCTATCTTGTTGAAATGAAAATTGCAGAATTGAAATGAAAGCGGGGAATGACTAATCTATGTTGCTGAAATGAAATTGCAGAAAAGAAATGCTAAACTACACTTGCGGAATTGAAATTGCATAATTGAAATGTTAGTCTACGCTTCCAGAATTGAAATGCTAATCTATGCTCGCAGAATTGAAATTCTAGTCTAGGAAAGCAGGAAATGTCTAATCTACTTTTGCGGAAATGAAATTGCAGAATGGAAATGAAACAACTACTCTACTATTGCTGAAATAAACTACTTAGAAGAAGGTTACAATAGAAAATAGAAGAAAAGCAGCAATCACAAATACTCTGACGCTTCCCTGACAATGACACCAAAAAGATGGTGGGCTCCAGTATTACAGCAATAATGCTGTAACTCCTGGGACTCCCTTCTTTAATTTTATCAACCTAGTAGTTCGTAACAAAATTGGTAGTGAAGGTGCTATATGCACAAGTACTAGCTCTTTCCACAAGTTGACACTTGATCAGCTGGCACAAGTCTGCTAGGAGCTTAAGCCAAATTCTATGAGCTCTTAGAAGAAGCTTTTAACTATGATGGATCAAAGCTAACTCAACAGAGGCTAATCTACTTGCAAAAAGAAGCGGAAAGCTAAAAGGAAATGCAAACCCTAGTTTTACCAATTAACCCTACTAGTGCAAGAATAGAGATGAAAGCAGTGGAAATGGATGCCATTGATTTTTAGAAAGGTAAAATGCATGTGACTAAGCTACTTCTACAGTAAAATCTGGAAAAAAAAACATCTTTTTGCATTTTTGAATAATTTTGTAGAATTATTATGCATGTGCTTAAACTGTTTTTGACTGTGCAGAGGTTGATTGGCGAAAGGAAATGGAGTAGGTGCTTGCAGGAGGTTTGGAAGATGAGAAGAGGGCCTAAGGGGTCCCTAGCACCCTTCAAGAGAGTTTCACAGTGTTCGAATCTCGAAGAGAACACTCTCGTGAACTTCTACAGAAAGTCTGCAGGGGTTCTATAGGATGTTCTACAGGATGTTCCGAAAGGGGATTTTGGAGAGTTGATGGTGGAAGGAAGGTGGAAAAGTGGATATGGAGGTTGGATGAGGTTTTGAAGAGGTCTAGGACCTAGTGAATGAAGCTGGGGAGTGATTAAGGATGGTTGGATTTGTTCAAGGATGGATAGAACAAGGTTGCACAAAGATATGGAAATTAGGTCAAGTTGGAAAGTGTGGTAAATGAAGGGAAGGAATCTTGGATTAGGGGTTGGAGTAGGTTCTTGATGGAGGAAGGGTAGGCAGGGAGGTATCACAGGTGTTCTATACACTATTTTCCAAAAATGACCAAACAAATACTATGCAAACCAAAGATCTAGCTATTTTGACCTATTTTGACCTAGAAACCAATAACCATGATGAATAGAAATTTATTGGTAGAAAATCATGTATGATAACTATGAAAAATAAGCAAGAATAGATCTAAGCATGTAATCACAACTAGTACCAACTTTAGCAACTAAGAACCTAACACTAGCAATTGCATGAAGAAGCAAGAACAGTGTTTTTGTGGCAGCAAGGACACATTGGTCTTAGCTCATGGTCCCAAATAGGGAGAGGTGAGATCAAGGGTTGCTTGATGGCCTTTTTTGATCTGTTACCAACATATCAAATCAACCTGAAACATAAAAAGTTATTCCAACCATCCAAAATGACCTACGTAGCCAAGCAAGATTTTAATCTACTAGCAAAAATTATTCTATGAATGCAGCAAAAACATATAAAAGTGCACCAAGGAGGTGCTGGCACTTGGGTTAGGCCCAACCCCAAGAGCTAAAGCCTCCTAAGAAGAAGCTCAGCGCTGATGCAAAATGAAATTGATCTCCATTACGCAAAAAATAACCATGTCACAACAATGTTTACAACAAAAGCTCCAAAATGGGCTAGAAGGCAGAGCAGCACTAAAATGCGAAATACAAAATGTTCAAGAAGTAAAATACAAAGGATGGAAGCCTTCCTACTTATGCTCTACAAGAACCTCCAACAGCCCTCCTTAACTCAAGGGGCTTGGCTGCTCAAATTGCAAGTAATCAGCCACTTTACAAAAGCTGCTCAGCTGTCCTTGGGAATCAACTTTGGTGGGCTGCTGAACTCTGAGCTGATGGTGGAGAAATCGAGGAAGGGGCCATTTAGTGCCAGAGACACCCTTCCTACAAATCCTCAGCCTTGTTCCCTCGTGTTTGGCTATCAACTGGCTCATAAACGCTTGACCTTGGTCCAAAGTTTTCCAAAAATCTGTAATAAACACGTATTAGACTCCATGGTCAAGTGACTATTCTCATTCATTCAATTAACATAAATATACTCAAAAGCATGCATAAAATATGAAGAATGGTGGATTAATCGAGAATAATAGGCAAAATGAGCCCAATAAGTTACCCAATTTTTGGGCTCATCAATCTCCGATCTAGCGGTTGACATTCATTTCGGGTGGCTTATATGCACGAAGATTACCGGCCAAAAAAGGCAGTTTTCTCTCTCTTGCGCCATGCCACTTGTTAGTCAGTGTATGGGATTGGGTAGAGCCCATCCAATACCACTTAAACGCCTAAAGCCCGCCTAAAATCCTACTTACCATGAAACTCAAATAATATAAAGCCGCATCTATAAACTTTTCGGGTTCGGCTATATCGCTTCAGGTCATTTCCTTTGTATTTCGGTTTTATAATGGAAATGCACTAATACACAGAAAAAGCTCGAAAAAACTTTTATATTGAAACTCAAAATTTATGAATCGCATCCATAATCCCTTCGGGTCCACCTTCCTATCGCAAATCGCAAGTCGCATGGCGAAATGGCCAAAAACCCATTTACACGGGAAATATATTGAAATTCCGAAATTCCCGGATTTCAAATTCTATGGAATCAGGTCCACAAACCCTTTTGGTTCCACACCCTTATCAGCTTATCGCAAGTCACGTGCCCATGACCCTTTGTATCGGGGATCACTGATCGCTGATATCGGTGTATCGCATCGGTGGGGTCCATATCCTTGCTCCCCTGATCGCCGATTATTGCAATCGCATTATCACAATCGCCAAGTCTGGGGTCCCGATATCGCATACATGCATGCCTCTGATGCGATGATTCAGAGATCGCTAATTAGGGGTCCTTTCACCCTAGCCTTATGTCCACCCTTTGAACCTTTTTTGATGCGATTTTTATGCCATTTTTAGAAGAAATGCCTCCTTTTTCAAAGGACAAAGGCAATCTTCCTTTTGCGATAACTTCATCATCCGAAGTTAATTTTAGTCCATTCAAATTGAATAAGATTAAGAATGAAAGGATCTATGCAATGGGACTATTTTCAAGAGTGGCCCTCGAATTTCATTTTCCTCTATGAGGAACACTTTAGACTTGGAAGTCTATTCTAGATCCATTTTGGATCACACCGTCCCACTAAAAGAACTTTTGGTCTCCAAAAGACTAATATATTGATATGAACAATAAATGAGAGTATAGCACCCTCTTCTTTCAGCCTCCATACTCTTGCCTTGCATAGTGCCTCTGAACCAAAGCCTTTGACCACTCTCCTTCCTGGATGTGCTGGTCCTCCTTGGAAGAATTGTCTTCCTCCTTGACTTCCTGCTAAGAAGGTCACAGAAGGTAGTTTGAGCTTCTCTTCCATGATCATTGATCCAAGGTGGCTCAAACAAATGTGAAGTTACATCTGCTTCACAAAATTTTCATTTGTACCTATTGACATACTGCCACCAACAACTGTTAACAACAAAAGAAATACAGACAATAGTTGGATGGCCTAAGCTCCTGCTTCAACAAAAGAAATATATTTCACATCTTGTGAACACCTCCATGTCCTACATCTGCATACAAATGATGGACTAGATAACAAGCCCACAAAGCATGCCTTTAAAACAAATGACGCTTCAAGTCAAGCACGTAGAAAAAGACCTCTAGGACTCTTTTTCAAAGATGAAACACTTCATCGTTATCTCCATCTTGGAGACCAAATCAACTTTTCTCAAGTCAATATTACTTGCATGTTTAAAACAAAGCGATCAACCCTTCAAGTTAATCACACATACATTTTTAAATACAAGGAAATCATCAACATCCCCATGTTATGCATATCAAGCTCATGCATGCATTTCATCCTTCAACTTTAAATTAAGCACATTGTACTTTCGAAGATGAAATGAACATAATGTTGCAGCAACAAAGTGAGTTCCCTACTCAACTTATCCATTCACCTTCTTGGTAAAATCCTGCAACTTGTATTCCATTAACAAAGAAATGCAAATAGATGCCTTATATCAATAGACATGCAATCTTAATTGGATAAGAACTCTAGCCATTTCTTACCAATCCATTTCAAAGGTCTTTCCTTTGTTTACACATCAGCATCAACATGTGAATCATTCTGAAACACATCAACCATGGAATCTTTCTTTCCATTTCTGCTATCTTCTCTTTCCACTTTCTTTAGCTTTTGTGGAGGAATTGTTGGATTCAGGGTCCAACACTTTTCATCAATATGTCATTGCTTATGGCAGTAAGTGCAACACATGTGCATCCTCTTGACAACATGATTTGCCTTGTCCAATGGACCTTTGGCTTCTTATATCTTTTCCTTCAAAAGTTTCCTGCATGTGGCTATCCTCTTCCAACATCTAGAAACATGATGGTTATTCAAACCACAAAAGGAACATGCAATTCTTTTCCCAAACTTATATGGAAATTTATCATGCTTAACAAAATCAAAAGGAATATGATTAGAACCATATTCATACCTTTCTCTTTCACCTCGTTTACCTTCATGAGGAGGTGAATTGAATGAAGAAGTGGCTCCCTTTGGAACATCATCAATCTCTTCAAGGCTTTTAGAGTTTCTAGAACTCTCTGGTTCAGGTGTATGCTGATATACACCTTCTTTTTGCAAGGTATGCTTCACACCATTGCATTCCCCAAGAATACAATCTTCACAATCTCGAGGTAGAAGACCTGAAATGAAACTCCTTCTGGGAGCTATTTCATTGGTCTTCATGGTAGCCTTGGAACTTTCTCCATAAGCTTGTCCATAGCCAAGACCCAAATACTTAGGCCTTTCCTAAACTATTATTGGCTCAACAATACCTTGTGCATGTTTACCTAAGCCTTTTCTCTCATAGCCCATCTTGGACATTAGCTTGGAACCTATGCCTCTGGTATGCTTTTCAAAAGAACCAATATAAGCATTCTTAGAAGAATTTGAAGACAAACTGGAATGGTTTACCTCTTCTTCAAGCTAATACTTGATGAAGGCTTCTTTGGCAACAAATAGTTGTGTCTCCAACTCATGCATCCTTTTCAGGTTCATATTTGCACTATGAAGTTGCCTCTCCATTTCCTGCAATTTGTCAGAAAGCAACTGCTTCTCTTCCTCCATGGAATCCAACTGCTCTCTAAGTATGTTTCTCTTCCTTCCATCCTCATACATTTCTCTCACATTGTCCATCATGATGAACAAGTCTTGCCTCATGTCTCCATCAAAGACTCTTGTGATGAAGGAGGAATTTGAGGACTCACTTGTAGAAGTTGTCATTATACCAATGAACAAAATAACTTCAAACAAGGCTAACAAAGAGCTTATCCAAGCAACCTTTTGCAACAAACCTCTTGTGCTTTAAGGGTTTCCTTGAGGTCCTTTGGGATAAGAAGAATGCCTTCAACCCTTATTCCTTCTTGTCCACTCCTAGAATCAGCTAATAATAGCTTTCACTTCACCTTTGAAAACTCAAAAAATAGTCAGTCTGCAAACAAGCATACAATCAATCAGACAATCAATCCTTGACTACCCAAACACCTTTTAGACAAGCAAACTTTGCTCTGTCAATCAAGCATTCTGATATGATACCACTTGCATCATGATATCACCTGCCTCATGGTATAACCAGTTCCGATATAACCTTATTTGAAGGTGGGGTTAATCAAATTTTAAGCTCTGATACCACCTGATCTAAAAATGGGATAGTAATGATTCTTGTCAAGCTTACAAGAACCTCTCCCATTTCCAGAGCTTAAATCTTCCCAAGATCTAGTGATTAACCAATTGCAGAATTAATAATGTGATTGAAAATAGGTATATGCTTATGTTTATGTTTAACTGATCGAATGCCTTAAGTTCTGTTGCTTATGCTGATATGTGAATACATATAACAGTAAACAATACAACAATAAAACAAACACATAGAACAACAATATAATATGGAGTTCACCCAAAACTCTTGGGCTACGTCTCCTAGAGCTCTAGTCAACTCGACTAAGCTCTCTAGGATTATGGTATAAGTCCTTTTACAAGCTCCACGCTCAACTCCATTGGTTTACATAGAACACCATGGGTTTAGAACACCATCTTATCCCTGGCTCTGAAGCTCTCAGGATCTCTCGCTTTGGCTCTCGGCTTTGGCTCTCGCTCTTCGGCTCTTGGCTCTAGCTCTCGCTTTGGCTCTCAGATCTAGCTCTTTAGCTCTGGCCTCTTTGAACTCCCTCCCTCAGCCTCTCCATGCCTCTGTAATTCACTTGACCTCTAAAAAAAACACCCTTTAGCAACCTTCCAGCGACCTTCAACAATCTCCCCACGACCCCTACTCAATTGTGCTCTCTGTGTTTTTGTAACGCATCGGTTACTATCCTCAATCATGGAAAACCATGTGTTTCCCCAAAAGAATCAATTTCTCATTATCGTGAATCAGTGGGCATAGGAAAAACTCAACTTTTCAGCCTTCCTCTTGTGGAAATAGCCAAAAATGCAACACACAAGAAAAACTGACAAAAAAACATGATTGAGCGTTTTCTCGGACTTCAAATATTATAGGATCATGCTTAAAATCCTATCGGATCTACCTTTTATGGCTATCGTAAGCTCCTTTGTATTTCCCACCATTGATCTTCTTGATCTCCGATCCAACGGATGACATTCATTTCGGTTGGCTTATATGCACGGAGATTACCTGCCCGAAAAGGCAGTTTTTTCTCTCCTGCACCATGCCACATGTTGCCCAGTGTGTGGGATTGGGTGAAGCCCGTCCAATACCACTTACTACTTCAGGCCCACCCGAAATTCCACTTACCACGAACTCAAATAATATAAATCCGCATCTATAAACCTTTCTGGTCTCGCTTTATCGCTTTGGGTCATTTCCTTTGTATTTCGGTTTTATAACGGAAATGCGCTAATACACCGAAAAACCTTGAAAACACTTTTATATCGAAACTCAAAATTTATATAATTGCATCCATAATCTTGTTGGGTCTGCCTTCCTATCACAAATCACAAGTTGCATGGCGAAATGGCCAAAAACCCATTTACACGGGAAATACATTGAAATTCTGAAATTCTCGGATTTCAAATTCTATGGAATTGGGTCTATAACCCTATTGGGTCCGCGCCCTTATCGACTATCGTAAGTCACGTGCCCATGGCCCTTTGTATTGGGGATCACCGATCACTGATATCAGCGAGGTCCATATCCCTACTCCTCTGATCGTCGATCGACTGATTGCTCCGATCGCCGATTATCGCATTATCAGAATCACCAAGTCTGGGGTCCCGATATCGCATACATGCCTGCCTCTGATGTGATGAGTCAGAGATCACTGATCGGGGATCCTTCTGCCCTGGCTTTAAGTCCACCTTTTGAACCTTTTGCGATGTGATTTTTCCTTTATAAGGCCTTTTATGCCATTTTTAGAAGAAATGCCTCCTTTTTCAAAGGACAAAGGAAATCTTCCTTTTGCAATAACTTCATCATCCGAAGTCTGTTTTAGTCCATTTAAATTGCATCAGATTTAGAATGAAAAGATCTATGCAATGGGACTATTTCTAGGAGAAGCCCTTGAATTTAATTTTCCTCTGTGAGGAACACTTTAGACTTAGAAGTCTATTCTAGATCCATTTTGGATCACCCGGATTTTAGCTAGTTGATAAATGACCTTATACACCACGATGCTAGTTGGTCTACTATACCAACTAAGCTTTCCTTTGACATCCCAAAGTTTCAAGGTAATTCTAGAGAGGACCCTATCAATCACGTCCGCTCCTTCCATATGTGGTGTTCATCCAATTCCATCACCGATGACTCCATTCGTCTTCGGCTATTCCATGCACACTCACTAGAGATGCTATAAAATGGTATGTAGACCAGCCCACTACATCTCATTCCATTTTGGCGATGCTTGCTAAATAGTTCCTCGCATATTTTCAGTTACCTCTCTGATATGACATTGGTACGAAGCTATTGACCTTATTCCCTCAGTTCTCCGCCACTTGCCTTTTCGATCATGTTCAGGACTAGCGTAGAAGGAGGAGCACATGTCGTTCCCCACCCTTTGAAGACCATGTCTATCTAGATTGGTTTCTTAGGAGCCTTTCATCACCCATTAGAAAATATGTCACGTACCATTTTCCTCAAACAAAGGAATGATCTCTCCAAACTGCTCTGAGATATGACCTGATTTATGTGCAATCGGTTATGTGTATACCATCATTCCAGACCTTCCCCGTCCTAGAGGTGCCAATGCACTGAGGGCATCTCATGCCATCGACGGTATCATTGGAACCCTTTCACATTCTTCACCATATACTCAGCAAAGTTATGGCTATTCACAGGGGGGCACCAGTTCCTCCAACACTTATGCCCCTCCTACTAGCAACATGTTTTCACGGCCATCCAATGCTCAACCTGTCTACCAAACCATTTCTGCTCCATATGCACAGCTGAGCGCTCTATCCCCTCAAGCATTAGCGTTGCAACCTCCCATCCATCCTCAACCCCAATAGCCACCACCCGCTAAGGCCAAGTGTTTGCGTAGTAGAGTGCGACCAATCCCTAAAATTCGAAGAAAAAAATAAGGGGGTTGATAACAAGGGTAACAATGGTAATCAATGTAATCAACCTAGTGAACCCCAGGGGAACCAACCTAACACTAACAATCAATAACAAAGAAACCAATCCAAGTAGAACAAGGATATTTGTATGAACAAGCCTTGCTCATTTTGTGGTTACATGGCCATTATACACATGAGTTTCCTCTCTTATCCCAAATGCGCCAAATTTGGGAAGCTCAAGCAGCTTTTAGAGGTCAACAATCACCTCAGAATTCTGTGCCATCTCAACTAGCAGTACTTACAAATCCTTTCCCTCAAAAAGGATTTGTTGCTTCTTAACCCTAACTAGTTCAAGCAACCCATCCCCCCCAACCTTCTAGTCCTGGTGACTATTAGATCCTCATGATGAATTCTGATGAGGTTAATCCCTTCAATATCAACTTGCAAACTCGGTCGCGTCAATATGACAAGCCATCAAATTTGTTTGCCACTGAGTCCAAAACCAAAGAATCTACTGAGCCTCTTACAACACCAAATGGTCCACTACAGATCCCTCAACCTAAATTTGAGGTAATTCCCAAGATCCCAAAGGGACCATTATGTCGTAACACGGCTTCTAACCGAGCTGCCCATACATACAATATAGTAGATGATTTGCCACAATCACCTGTTTGCATGTTGACTTTGGAAGTCCTCTAGTCATGCCCATCTCAAAAGAAAGCTCTACTAACTACTTTTGGCACAGTAGATCCTTCTTAATGATCATTTTATTATTTTCCTAGTTGATACATCAAAACATCCCCCATTACCTTCATCCGTTGCTTTCCAGATACCAGTCCAAGTCCATAATGCCATCATCTATCGATGCATTATTGACGAAGGTGCATCCACCTGTACGATGTCTGCTACCATTTGGAAACAACTTAAGTCACCTAAACTGTCCCCATCCACCATCACTTTGCATGCTTAGGACAGTCATTCCTCCGAGCCTCTTGGCATATATCGTAATTGAATAGTGATTCTTGCGGGCAAGACTATCCATTTAGACAATGAGGTTATCGATGCCCCTTTAGATTACAACACTATATTGGGTCGTAGTTACACATATGCCATGTTATTTGTTGCATTTGCAGTTTTCCGCAAAATGTGCTTCCCCCATGAAGGGAAGATCGTCACCATTGATCAGTTGACTTACTACGAGCCAACATCCGTGACCTCCCCTAAGTCCATTATCTCATCAATGTCCTATAAATAGTCTGCCACTCCTCTCACTAGTGTTTCACCTAGAGTCTACAAATATTCTTCATTGTTGGGTGCTTTACCTGGTCCTACCCCTCTCATCTCAGAGCCTAACTCCTTGAGTGTTTGCATGTTATAAGCATCGTGGGCTGCTCTCAAGAAGTTTGGTACATATGATCAACAACTAGCTCCTCAGCACCCTGTTGTTACCCTCTCAGTCGAGCCATCCGGATCCATCCCCCCAAGACCTCATCCATTTGTGGGTGTCTCACATATGTTCCCACTAGGAACTATTCCTTTAGGTCTCAACCATCCAGGATTTATTCTGCCGAGAAATTATGCTGTAGTTCAGATACCTTTCTTGTTTCCTCATTCGGGAATCTCTTCTATCCCTATCATGGCTCTTCTGGTCCTCTCTAAAATGACTTTGGGGATCCCATTATGGTACATTGATCCCCCTGCAAGCACTCTGCTTGGTCACCTAAGACCTTATCATGCTTTAACCCTGGTTCAAATGGAACCTAAGGACAAGGCTCCCTAAGGTCCTATAGCCCCTAAGGCCCCAAAGTTTTCACCTCCATGTGCTTTGTGTAAAGTTGTTGGGCATGCCACCAATAATTATCCTGAACTCCCTCATCTCAAACCTTTGCGTCATGAAACGTTCCCTGAGTTAAGTATCCCTGAGGTCCATGTTACCTTATCAGGTCCAGCCAAGAAACTCAGAACATTACACACAAATCACCCTTTTTCCTTGTGCGATCATCATGGTCACTATTCCCATTGTTGCCCTCGTCTTGACAAATTTTGTGATTGCCTTGAGGTGCTTCGCGAATACGAGACCACTCGTACTAGATAACCTACTCCTCTACCCGTGGATTCTAGTACCACTAGTAAACCAAAACATTGGGACTTTGGTCCCACCATCGTAATCCCTCCCCCTGATGTCTAGATGATGAACTACATGGGCTATATCCTTTACCTATATTCATCCTTAAGTTCCTTGTAGGTAAACCTTTCTGAGGTTTCTGTGTGTGCTTCTATTGAACCTCTTTCGACAGAATCCCAGGTCTCAACATCCGTAGATCCTCCATCTACTATCTCGTCGTCTACCATTCTAGATGATGCATATGTGAACCTTCTCTCTCAGGTTAATGTACCAGGTACCATCGCCGCATCATGTAGTCAATATTCCTCCCGTCCCCCCATCTTCCATTCTGATGAGGACATCATGGAAGCCATGACTGCCCTTAATTATCCTTTGGATGATATGCACCATCGTGCACAATTCCTTCCATATTTGGAGACAACCACTCTAACACATCTAGTATGCCCATAACATACTGGGGGGCACATAGGCCCATATATCTCCTTATCATCCTTTGGAGGATCTCATGGCAAGTTGGGACGAGATGCTTGAATCCATTTTTTGAGCACTCGACACACAATGACGCTCCACAAACTCCTCTTGCTAAGGGGAATCATTCCCACCTTTGCATACCAAATCAATCCCCTCCATCACATATGTTTGTGAGTAGTATCCCATTCTTAGGGGCATGATGGTTTTCCCTTGGCCATCTTCTCAATTGATTAACATAAGTCTCGTCCTAGATCCCACTGGATCTAGGTATGGTTGATTATCCTCCCATTCAATGGATATTTTATCCTACCAGCCTCTCTGGTGAGCCATATGAAAATCACATATCATAGGCGTTTGATACCATATCTTCAAATATTCTACTCTATGTCCACATAGTACCCATATTTGACTTAGTGGGTGAGAATGATTAAAGATCCCCTCTAATAGTTCATTCTCGTTTTCCTCTTCCCTTAATTCTTCACTAGGAACCATCATTCCAAGAAGCATTAAGGCCATGTTTAAACAAATAAGGCCACTTTCCCGAAAGTCGTAGATCTCGATTCCAATGGTCGCTTTGTATGCTACGATCTCCACAAGATTTAGGTCCGTCTCCTCTCAAATTGGAGGGAAAATGCCCTTTTATAAGAAAATCGACAATTTTTTTTATCACACATTGTGACCAAACCATATCTCAGTTTGATGAATCGTCAACACCGTTGGAACATCCCATCAACTACCATAATGGGTCTTTCTCAGTTTTTGATGATATGACACTTCACCCAGAAGCCATTTTTCCAATAAGGGTCACTTCGTCGCCTCTCAAAATCGAATTTCTTCATATGCGAGACTTGTACTTTAGGGACAACCTTCCCTTGGTGCTTGTTGTCTCACGTGTCAATTTTCCTCATGAGTAACCACCATTTACTCATGCTTTCATAGACCCCATCGGGCCTATTCTATGTGGGAGTGTCATTGAGTCACCCTTGTTCAGAGCATCCATGATGAGTCACCCTTGCATCCATGGAGTCTATTTGATATTCCATTATATCATGTCATAGTATTCCATCCAATTTTTCATACCGTTCATCCTATGTTGCCCATTTTGGCCTCCAGTAATATTGTTCCCCATCCCCTCTGGAGTCGAGTCAATCGCTTCCAGGTTAGCCACGCAATTTATGCTCTTGAAAGGGAAGCCGTCTATTTTTCCCTTGGTCCCATCATTTTACATTGTCCCTGGTGTCAGCCCACTAGTCACATTGCTATTTTCCCTCGTTCCTTAGTTGAGGATCCTCACCGCCTCACCTATCACAGGCCCTATTTTGTCGACACCAGCTCATTTATTCTAGAAGAACGACCTAGAGGGAGGTGTATCTTGGTCCCAACTTCCATTCTTTTTTGGTATCTTGGATTGAGCATAGGGACTCATTATTTCCCTTTGAATTGGCTATTTCATGCTCCTAATTCATACACTTGATGGTCTAGTGATGCTGCAGATTGTACCAGTGATTCCCGGTGTGTGTAATATGTTTCAAAACTCATGAGGGGGTGGCCCTTTAGGTAGCCCCCCACATGCCTAGATGCCTTCATATTATGTTACAACCTTAGATGCAGTTCCATAGATTTGATGGTTTGGTTCCTAGCGATTGCAGTGTTCATAGCATGCATGTCTCCTTCAGATGATCCATTTAGTTTTGTAGAGTCCTTCCCTGTTCAACAAGGATTCTTCGGTTCTTCTACCCTCCCTCCCACCCATTTTTGAGGAAAGAGCCATTATATCTCATGTACTCATATGATATTGTATTTAGTCCTGGCTCATGCTTTTTCCAGGTGCATTATGTATATGGGACACATTGTATTTTTTTGGCTCAAATGCCAACTTGTCATGTACCATTCAGCATGTACTTCATTGCTCAGTTCTACGTTTCTGGGCACATCATTATTTTTGTACTAAGTTATCTCGGTGGGTATAGGTATGCCTCCGCCGCCTCACTGAGATCTGGTACCACAACATAAAAGGATACTTTCATTAATCTCACCCCATCTATCCCTATCCTCTTTTGCTTCAACTCTATTGGTCTCTGTCTCTCTCTGACTCCACTTTTTTGTCTAGTGATTGTGTCTTTACAATGTACTTCGGTCATACGTTTTTCTCCTAACACTTGTAAGTTGGGGGGCAATCTGTTATCACCAAAAAATTGATCATCTAGCCTAATTTATTAGATGGATCGAAGTACACCATGTAAGACCAATTGTACCATAGTAAAATTGCTTTTGTTGTGAGAAATTACTTAATAAACCACATTTGTTAAGTAATTTATAATTAAACCCATGAAGAAAAAATTAAATAAATCACTATTTATTTAATTATCTTCTAGGAATAATTAATTAAACCATTGTTCAATTAATATTTCTTGTCATATTTGACCGAGTTATGAAAAATAAACAGATAAATCATTGATTATCTTATTTTTCTCTAGGGATAATTAATTAATCACTAATTAATTATTATTCCTTGTCAAGTTTGACTAAATTGCTTAGGAATAATTAAATAAATCATTATTTTTTTATTATTCTTTAACCATATTTCTTGAGATGATAAATAAATGATTTATTTATTTATTATTTCTAAATAAAAGTTTAAATACTTTTTCCCTCCTAGCCAACTATAATAAAATATTCCAAGTGGTTATTCCAAGAATGGGGTTAATAATATTTTATTATTTCTCATTATTCGAGGATAACTCAATATTTTGTTATAAATAGAAGGGTTTTCCATTCATTATTCACTTTTGATTATTTTCATTATTACACTCACTGGAGTAACTCTGATTATTATCATTGTCGCACACCATTTTTCTTCCATTTGAGTTCCCACTAAGCTCAAACATTTTATTTGATGGGTTTACACATTATAGAGGAGAGAGAGAGACTATACACAAGCTGAAGACATTTGAGGATAGCCAAGAACCCATCCCATACAGGGGGACTGGTAACATTTATTTGTTCCCTTCACAGGTGTTATAACAAAATATATTCTTTGTATATCTGGTTACCATCGGATTGGAGTTATTATTATTGTTTCATTTTTCTGTTTGACTATGATTGTGGCATAGATCAGGACTTTGGTAGGTTTTGTTTCTATCAGTTGCTGCAGATCTACAATGTTTAGCATCCATTTATATTGTTGAGATTGTTTCTCATCCACAGTCTTAGGTGATTTTTTTCGTACACATAAGAGAAGAAAACACTATAACACAAACCAATCTAAAGTTTTTCCTCAAAAGAGGACTTCTAGAAATGTAGCCTTAATCTAAATGCAAACTAATTCTAAAATGCAAGAAAAAGGAACTAAATCCTAATCCTATCTCATTTAGGCAAATATAAATATAACCCAACTCAGAGAAATATATTTAGTTGATTTGGGATTTAAATAAGTTTGGCTTATAATGAATATCAAGATAACAAAATAGCTCAATTAACTGACGTTATTAATATCAAAACATATTCTATTTAGAGACCTCTTAACTCAAATAATCAACCAATAACATTTAGGAAGTAGTTCACAAAATGATATTGATTGTTAAACCAATAATTCGGATTAAACAAGAATATGAGGAAATAGTTCACAGAATATCATTATTTGTTAAATTGGTATTAAAAGGTAGATTTATGAGTAAATAGTTACTCAAAAATCAGAATTCAACACATAAGTGAAGAGATAAATAATAACATATCATTGAGACAAATTACTCATACCAACAATAGTGCACAAATATGAATAAAATGACACATTCCTGTGATTGTAAAATTAAACTAGTATTTAAAACAATAGTATTAAAAATACCAATTTATTGAATGATTTTCTCTCGCTCTGGTCTACAACAGTCTTTTACAATGCTTGAACTTGTGCTTTTAAAACTAGAACTGTAATAGTTCAAACTCTTCCCATCAAAACATAATTCAGAGTGCAAAAGAAAAATCCTCAATAAGCCTTCAGATCTGAGTTTTCCCATCTAACCTACAACTCTAAATCCTTTATACCATAGTGCCTTCAAGAATTCGTGAATTCCAAAGAAGAATAGAAATATCATTTAATAAGCTAATAAGCAATCTGAAAAGATAATTTCACTATTTATTTATGAACAAAACAAAGGCACAAAGATAGGAATAACAAATGCACGTTGTTCAACTCATTAAAGAAATAGCAATAGTTTATGCCTTCTCACAAAGATAATTTCAAGAGTACAGAAATACAACTTCTCGAAATTCTTTATGAAAAATCCTAAACAATGTTCGAGTCATTCTATTGAGAAAAACATGAAAGTACAGTAGTGCGATATTTCTAGCCTTTCTTCATAAAATTTAGGACCATTATTTCATACAAGAAGTAAGCTTAAATAACAGAAAACAACTGAATCTATTATACAGAGTGTTGAGGGCATTTAAACAGATCCCTTCAGTACGCTTAAAGAAAAACTTTTTTTTTTGTGGCAATGTTTTGAAAGTGGTTTTTTGTCTTCATTAGCCTTGTTTGTTTCATCGAATTCTCTGGATGTTTGTCCGTCTTTTTGAACTAAACTGCCACTTATTAGCACAACCGTCCTCTTTTGTCATGAACCTGAACAAGAAAAACATGAATCGATAAGCTGGAAATAAATGAAACTGATAAGCAAGTTTTATTTGAAACAAATCACTTTTGCAGGGAATCAGGAAAATGGTAGAGTCATAATAAATTCTGAACACAACCATCATGGAGATTCATGCGAAGTGAGGTTTTTGGTAAGACAACTCGAACTTTTACGGTTTTATCGCAAAATCGCAATTGCTTTTAGACCGGGGGTTGAATTATCGTCATATTTCAAGCAAGGAGAATCCCTATTTAAAATAGACAAAAATTCAATTAAGACCAAACTGCAATCAAAATGGGTAGAGGAGGAATGGCTTAAGGTCAATGACTTTTGTGATTGCACAGATGCAGGAATTTATGGATTGCATTGTATAATCCCATTGGGTTCGGCTATATCGCATATCGCAATAACGGAGCAGTATAATACCAATAGTCTTGAAAGATTTGTGATTTGCGATATGAGGGATGACGTCATGGTGATGTCACTATGACGTGGTATCTGATGTGGAGAATGACGTCACAGATGATTATCAAGTCCGGGGCTTGTCGCAAATCGCAATCATCATGCGAAAAGTTTTAGACTATGATTCTTGAGATTGCACGAACGTGGGGGATTTATGAATTGGAGTGAATAATCCATCAGGTCTGGGGCTTTATCGCAATCGCAATCAATAAGAGGCAAGACCCTTTGGTAACTGTGATAGCTCTGGATGTGGGGTTTTATGGTATGGAATTTATAATCTCGTCTGGTCTTGGGCTTTATCACAATCGCAATTATGGAGGCGTAGATGATAAGAGTTGGCCGAGAGATTTGCGATTTGCGATATGCAGGAAGGGATGAAGTCATGGTGATGTGGTGGATGACGTGGAGGATCCATGTGGTAGATGATGTGGCAGAATGATGTGTTATCGCAGATTGCAAAACAAGCGGGAGGCTTAGTGATTTTTTCGGAGGGGGTTTGAAGTGGTAAGTGGTTTGTGAAGGGGAGAGTTGAAAAGAATGAAGGAGTGACACATAGAGATAGGGCTTAGATGGGAAAACCAGTTTTCAGACCCCCCTATGAGAAACTTAAATTAGAGCATAGGGGGTCCGAAACCATTATCTGTCTTTGATCTGAGTGCATAGATCTTGGTTTTTTATTTTATAAGATAAGTATGGCTTTAGTTTTATCACAATCATTGTTCAGAAAGGAGGCAAACATGACATATGGTTTAAGTCCCGAAAGAGTTTTGTTTTGCGATATACGGGTTGATGATAGGGTGACGTCACTATGACGTGGCGGATGACGTGGAGTGATGGCATGGCAGATGATGTGGAACTAACGTGGAAGCTGACATCATATCACAATCGACAATCAAGATCATATCACAATCGGCATTAGCATGAAGAATGATTTTAGAACTTTGCGATTGTGATATAAGCCCCATACGTAATATTAATATAAATTGCAGTGAATAATCTAGTCGGGTCTAAGCCTTATCGCATATAAAAATCGGAAAAGGGAGTGGGGTATGGATTTAAGTTCTTTTTTTTGTGATAGCCCACAGACGTGATATTAATATGTATTTTCATGTATTTTCTCGTCAGGTCCGGGGTTTATCGCATATCGTAATTCATGGTGTAGAGGGGTTTTTGCGTTATGTTGATTTATTATGGGATATGTGATGTTGAGTATGGATGTGATGCAGGGTATGGCGGAGTGTTGGATTTTTTAAAGACTTCAACCTTCAGGAATCTTACAAAATCTGTTTTATTTTGTTTCTTAATCAAATAACCATAATGTTTAATACTTAAGCCTAAGTATAGTTTGTGTCTCGGGGGCTACTTAATTTGGTTTTTTGGATAATCAAAGACTTTTTTAAAATTTATGGGTCCCTATTTTATATAATAAATTTCATAGGAAATTTATAATATATTAAAATGAGTTTTGTTGAATAGTACAACAATTAGAGATTCACTGGAAGAACCAATTATCTCTGATAATAATGAAATTTTCCAAAAATTCGGTAAGAATAATTTAAGAAGTGAAAACTATTTTTTGAAATATCCAGATAAAAAATTACTCTAGCTATAAAACTCATTAAATTGCAATTTCTTTGAAAAACCTTTTGTGAATGAAAAATTCCTATTTACTTGTATCAGTCATTATTCAGTTGTAAAAATAAAGTAGGGGGCCTTTTACGACTTAGCTTATAATGTATGCGTTCGTCACAGATAGAGCCACTACTGCCAGAAAGAATTCATAGCCCCGACAGGGTTACCTATTAACCAACAATAATCCAGTATCCCATCCATTTAATAGTGCAATAATTAGAGGTAAATTTTATTTTTCTTTTCTTTTCTTTTTTGATGCTAAAAAATCATTGTCTTGGTTTGGTGGCGCAATAATGACAATGCCATTCACCGATAACAATCAAACTGAACAAGTTGGCTCGTGATGAGACCCCTTGTCTTACAATTAAAAATCGTAATCCATTACCTTGATTTGGTGTTCAATGTGGTAATGTCAGTTTAATTGGTTCCCTATGAATATGGTAAGTAGGCTTGTGATGAAACCTCTTATATTTTTACATTTTTTTATTTTATTTTAGCATTATACTCTAAAAATTTCCTTTTTAATGGATGGGGATGATTGTTGACTCCTTAAGAGTTTTGGATGAAAAATCTGAGTTAAAAGATTTTTAGTCATAAGATAGTCTTTACTTTTTAAGGATAACGTTTTTTGACTGAAACTAGAGTAAAAGGATATAATTTTTGTGGTTTTTAAAGATTTCACAACTTAATGGAAAAAAATTCAGAGTTAATAATTTTTATCTAATTTTCAATTTTCATAACCATTTGCTGAAAAATTCCTACTTAAATGGTTTTCAAGAGATGTTGATGAAAGGCCAAGCGTATGTCATTTAACATTATTATCTAAAATAAAAAGTAAATGTGATACGATAATTGAATTCTCAAGATATAACCATTCACAAGTATGATGATAAAATCACTCAAAACCAAATCTAAAAGGGAAACTTTACAAAATTATTTATGCAAATTTATTAACAAAAGAGGAAAAATATAATGAATAAAACATTCCTTCTTATGTCGAAATCTAGATAAACCGAATTTGAAAAGTTAAAAGCATTTAGTCATAATTCAGTTTGAATGAGGAAATTTTCTATTTATTTATCTTTTTGTTTTAAAAGAAAAACTTTGAAAAAAAGTGTTTTAACCATTTTCTAATCAGATTAATGCTTTTCAAGAGAAAGATTAAGGTTTAGAACTTCCCCATTTTGGTTGATTTGATGAAAATCATCACTACTTCTTTGAGCTCGCAATTTGATCTAGTGAAGGTGTGAAAAATCTTGTGAAGAGCTTCAAAAGGGAGTTACATATCAGCAGAAAATAAGAAAACAAAATTGAATCTAAAAAGTAAAGAAATGAATGAAAGTGAGTATATGAGACTTACCATTGAAGAATTTCATTTAATCTTACTAGAAATATATGACTTTCTCCAATGCAAGGAAATTAACTCAAAATCATTATTTATTAAATCTTATCTAAACTAATATACTCCTAATTTTAACTTAATGAAGGAAACATGACTATGTATATTCATACTTCCAATGTAACCATTCTCTTGTTTTATTATCTACCTGTATGTACAAGTCAAACGTTAGTAAAAATATGATAATAATAACCAAAATAAAACAAAATTTATTATTTACATCTAATTTGAAATTATGTACAAAAATAAATTTATTCGAAACTAACCTGTTATTAAACCATCTCTGTTGGAAAGCATTCTCTAAGAAAATATCTATGGGATCATCAAAGAATGGATGAATATTTGTTAGAGAATGAAAACTTTCCAAAGGAGATTATGGCGAAGCATGTTGTGAAGACAGAACACTCTCAAGATTTAATTTGACCAATGATAAAATGTTTGGAATGAATTTATGAATGTCGAATTAAATTGGAAATGAAATAACTTTTGATATTCAAGATTATGAGAAACCCGTTCATGATTTTCAATTAATAAATCTCGATGATATTCAATATTGAGAGATTTAACATGCTTGCAAAAAGAAAATAAAACAAAATAAAAGGATGGAAAAACAATTAAATTGTTATGAAAGATAAAATTACAAAATAATTTTACAAGGAAATTCTGGAACCTATCATGGATTTTAGTCAATGAATTGCCACTAAAAGGACATTTCTTGAAAAAAAATAAAATGTAAACTTCTTAAAGAGAATCAGAATGAAATACATTAGAAACTCGCAAAATTAATTCATCAAAATTCTCAACGCTAAGTTTGTGTTCAGGATACAAAATTAAAGCATGTGAATCTTCATGAAATAAATCAATTTTCAAAATTGGTGCAGTTTGTACAAGATGTGATTCTTTTTCATCATCATCATGATAATCATCATAAATTACCTTCTTCTTATGAAAATCAAATCACTGATCTGAAATAACAAAATCAGAAAATACAAAAGAAGAAGATTTTGCAATTAAAGGATTATCATTCAAATGATTGCTAGATGTATAATTTTTAGTACAAGAACTAGGAAAATTATCAACTGAAATATTAGCGTGATCATCATTAACTATACTCTGATTTGAAAAGACATTAGGATAAATAAAATAATGCATTCCATAATATAATGAAAACTAAAATGAATTTTTTATAGAACTTGTTGTATTATAATATAGGTTTAAGGAAATTCTTTCAATTGCAGTTACATGTTATGAATTTTCTAATGTTTCCTTCAAAGAAGATAAACTAGTGTGTTCATTTTTCAAGCCTTGTAGATTGGATTTTATTGGACCTACTGATTGATCACATGCGTTATTAAAATTTGTTTCAATTGCATCTTCAAAAAGAAAATGAGAATTGAAATTTTCTAAAGAAGAACGTTGTGATTCAATTACAGTTTCAAGTTCAGGTTCCATAAAATAATTTAGTGATTCAAGACTAGTTAATGAATTAGATGTGTCTTGTTATTCATTAATTGATTCATTATTTTCAGTATGGGAAGAAACAAGAGAAGTGAAACGCTCAATTAAATCTTCGGTTGAAGGAAAATCATCTAAATGAAATCTATAACAAAATGACCAAAATCTATTATAAAAATCATCTAAAGACTCATTATCATACATGTAAATATTATCTCATTCTAAACACAAACTATTGTAATTGTATTTTTGAAGTGCTTTGAGAAATACGTAGAAAAAATGTTTCCATGTATGAATCAACTTCTCGGGAAGCACCAAGAACCATTTGTAGATTTGTCCTCTAAATGTGACAGTGAAAAGCCTACAGATCTCATTATCAATGATTATATTAAAATATTTACATCTATTAACAAAACCAGCAATATGATTTAATGCAGAAATATTACTCTCACCATCGAACTTTAACTGTGACAAGGACTCAATCTGTTTCTTGGGCATGCCTCGTGTAGGCTTAGTTGAACTGAATGCATGACCAAGTGTAGGAATGTATATAGGAGCCATGATAAGTTGAGGCCTCAAAAATCGCTGCAACAACATTGGGAAAAACCACCCAGTCCGAACCTTAAAGCAGTTCCTTTTTTGTTTGGAATAGTGACTCCAACTGGTTTAACTAGGTCCAGTTACCTTCTCCAAACCAGTATCAGCTTTAAGTATGTCTTCAATTGCTAATAGTAAGGGCCATCATATCAATTCTTCGAGCTAATCAAGCAAGAAGAATGATCCTTAATTTTTTTTGTGTGGAACAACCAAACCAATCTAAAGTTTTTCCTCAAAAGAGGACTTCTAGAAATGTAGAATTAATTTAAATGCAAACTAGTTCTAAAATGAAAGAAAAAGGAGCTAAATCCTAATCCTATCTCAATTAGGAAGATATAGATCTAATCCAACCGAGAGCAAGGTATTTAATTGATTTGGTATTTAAATATGTTTGGCTTATAATGAATATCAAGATAACGAAATATTTCAATTAACTGACATTATGAATACCAAAACATATTCTATTTAGATACCTCTTAACTAAAATAATCAACCAATAACATTTAGGAAGTAATTCACAAAATGATATTGATTGTTAAATCAATAATTCGAATGATTAAACAAGAATGTGAGGAAATAGTTCACATCATATCATTATTTGTTAAATTGGTATTAAAAGACAGATTTCTAAATAAATAGTTACTCAAAAATCAAAATTCAACACATAAGAGTAGAGATATATAATAACATATGATTGAGACAAATTACTCATATCGGCAATAGTGCACAAATATGAATAAAATGACACATTCCTACGATTATAAAATTAAACTAGTATTTAAAATAATAGTATTAAAAATACCATTTTATTGAATGCATTTCTTTGGCTTTGGTCTCGAATAGTCTTTTACAATGCTTGAACTTGTGCTTTTAAAACTAGAGATGTAATAGTATGAACTCTGCCCATGAAAACATAATTTAGAGTGCAAAAGAAAAATCCTCAATAATTCTTCAAATCTGAGTTTTTCTTCTAACCTACAACTCTAAATCCTTTATACAATAGTGCCTTCAAGAATTTGTGAATTGCAGAGAAGAGTAGAAATACCATGTAATAAGCAATATGAAAAGATAATTTCACTATTTATTTATGAACAAAATAGAGGCACAAAGATAGAAATACCAGATACACATTGTTTAGCTCATAAAAGAAATAACAACAGTTTATTCCTTCTCATGAAGATGATTTTAGGAGTACAGAAGTGCAACTTCTTTAAAATATTTATGAAAAATCCTAAACAATGTTCTAGTCGTTCTATTCAGAAAAATGTGAAAGTACAGTAGTGAGAGCTTTCTAGCCTTTCTTCATAAAATCAGGACCATTATTTCATACAACAAGTAAACTTAAATAGCAGAAAACAACTGAATCGATTATGCAGAGTGTTGAGGGAATTTAAATAGATCCCTTCAATACGCTTAAAGAAAAACAATTTTTGGGTAGCAATTTTCTGAAAGTGATTTTTTGTCTTCATCATCTTTGTTTGTTCCATCAGATTCTATGGATGTTTGTTTGTTTGTTTGAACTAAATTTCCGTTTATTAGCACATCTGTCCTCTTCTGTCATGAACCTGAACAAGAAGAACAGGAATCAATAAGCTAGAAATAAATGAAATTGATAAGCAAGTTTAATTTGAAACAATTCACTTTTGGAGGAAATCAGGAAAAACGTGGAGTCCTAATAAATTCTGAACACAACCATCATGGAGAGTCATACAAAGTGAGGTTTTTGGTAAGACAAGTTAGACTTTCATGGTTTTATTGCAAAATCATAATTGCTTTTAGATCGGAGGTTGAATTATTGTCATATTTCAAGAAAGGAAAATTCCTATTTGAAATAGATGAAAATTCAAATAAGACCAAATCTCAATTGGAATGGGTAGAGGAGGAATGGCTTAAGGTCTATGAATTTTGCGATTACGTGGACGCATGAATTTATGGATTGAATTGTATAATCCTATTGGGCCCGGCTATATCACATATCGCAATAATGAAGCGGTACAATACCAACAGACTTGAAATATTTACGATTTACAATATGCGGGATGATGTCATGGTGACATCACTATGACTAGGTATCTGATGTGGATAATGATGTCAAGATGATTATCGACTTTGGGGCTTATTGCAAACGACATGCAAAAACTTTTAGACTATTATTCTTGTGATTGCGTGGATGCGAGGGATTTGTGAATTGGAGTGAATAATCCCATCAGGTTTGGGGCTTTATCGCAATTACAATCGACATGAGGTAGGACCCTTTGGTAACTGTAATAGCTTTGGATGTGTGGTTTATTGTATGGATTTTATAATCTTGTCTAGCCCGGGGCTTTATCGCAATCGCAATTATGCAGGGGCAAATGATAAGAGTTGGTCGGGAGATTTGTGATTTCGATATGCGGGAAGGGATGATGTCATGGTGACATGGCAGATGATGTGGAGGGTCCTCATGACAGATAACATGGTGGAATGATGTGTTATCACAGATGACAAAACAAGTAGGAGGCTTAGTGGTTTTTTCGGAGGGGGTTCGAAGTGGTAAGTGGTTTGTGAAGGGGGGAAGTCCGAAAGAATGGAGGAGTGACACGTAGAGATAGGGCTTAGATGAGAACACCACTTTTTGGACCCCCCTACAAGAAACTTAAATTTGACCACAAGGGGGTCTGAAACCATTATCTGTCATTGATATGAGCGAATAGATCTGGGTCATTTATTTTATAAGATAAGTCTAGATTTAGTTTTATTGCAAACGGTGTTCGGAAAGGAGGAAAACATGACATATGGTTTAAGTCCCGAAAGAGTTGTGATATGCAGGATGATGTTAGAGTGACGTCACTATGACGTGGCGGATGACTTGGAGTGATGATGTGGTAGATGGCCTGGAAGTGATGTGGCATCTGACATCATATCACAATCAGAAATCGGGATTATATCGCAATAAGCATTAGCATGAGGCATGATTTTAGAACTTTGTGATTGTGATATAAGCCCTAGACACGATATTAATATAAATTAGAATGAATAATCTAGTCGGGGTCGGGCCTTATTGCATATCGCAATCGAAAAAGGGAGAGGGGTATGGATGTAATTTTGTTTTGTGATAGCCGGCAAACATTATATTAATATGTATTTGCATTTATGTTCCCATTAGTTCTGGGTTTTATCGCATATCGCAATACGTGGTGTAGAGGCGTTTTAAAGTTATGTTGATTTATTGTGGGGTATGCGATGCGGGGTATGGATGAGATGTGAGGTATGGCAGAGTGTTGGAGTTTGTAAAGACTTCAATCTTCGGGAATCTTAAAAAATCCATTTTATTTTGTTTTTATATCAAATAACCCATAATGTTTAATACTTAAGCCTATGTATAGTTTGTGTCTCGAGGGATATTTAATTGGTTTTTTGGATAATCAAAGACTTTTCTAAAATTGAAGGGTCCCTATTTTAATATAATAAATTTCATAGGAAAATTTTAATATATTAAAATAGGGTTTGTTGAACAATACAACAACACTCTATGGGCTGACTGTGTGACACCTAAACCTTCTCTGAAAATATCTCCTTACTTTCTCATGTATGAAAAAGAAGCCATCCTACCTCCAAACATTTACCTACCTTCCCTTCAAATTTCACAAGAGTCTCAGGGTTATCCTTCTCTTTTGGTTCAGAGTAGGACAAAGAATCTCTTGAAGCTATGGGAAGAAAGGAGGAAAGCAAAAGAAAAAATTTCTATTCATCAAAATCGTATCAAATATGATTTGACAAAAACTTCCTGAGGAAGAAGGAATTCAGTGTGGGAAACCTGGTATTGAAGTGGGGAAAATCCAACGAAGAGAAGGGGAACGCACTAAGTTCCAATCCTTGTGGATTAGACAATTTGTTGTTCGTGAGAAGCTTGGCCATCACACTTATCATCTCTGATATTTGGATGGGAACATTCACACTCTTCCTGTCAAAGGCCAATATTTGAAACAATACTTTCAATAGTAGTTTAGGGTTGTGCCCTACCCTATGTGAATAGTCTTTCATTTTTGTTTGTTTCTCTTCCATGTTCAGTATTTTTTGTTGTCTTTTCATTCTTGTGAATAATTCTCGTGTGAAAGTGTTTATTTGGTTATAATACGTGAGGGAAAATGGAAAAGGGCCTTGTGACACTATAACATTTGGCTAACCTTTAGTCCTTCTTCTTCATCTTGGTTCATACCTTTTAGTCGAAGACGTTTTGATGGAAAACATGATCCTTGTGTAAGGATAACTTTGTGTCAAACCATGATACCCATATACATTATAGGAACCTCATTGCTATGCTTGGTTATTTTTTTTAGGTGATTTTCACACTGATCTAATCAAGTAGAGAAGCATAACGAGGAAAAGCTTAACATGAAAACTTATATCAAAGGTTATATATATGCTTCTATAAAGGAACAACCTCTTCATCTCTCAATAAAGAAGGACCCCTCTTCCACCCCATGAAATAAATAAGCGTCAAAGCAAAATCCTATAAATAAAAATAAATAAAGGGTGAAAGAAGAGAAATACTTCCTGTGTAGAGAGGTGAAGAAAGTAAGTTTGTTGGGGTACTAAGTAGGATCGCTGGAAATGAAGAAATTCTTGTATTCTTGTAGTGACTATGTCAGGGTGCTATCCAGGCTTGCTTGCAATGGAGCAACACTAGAGATGAAAACTAATACTTTGAATATCTTAAGCTCACAAACTATGTTACCCTTCTCTTGAATCGAAACATTGTTGTCACCAAGCGTTGTCGATGCTACAAAACCCTCCAAAATTTTAGCCTACATCCAATTTTGGAGCCTAATTTGACCTTGCACATTGTCATCTCTCATAGTAAGAGTCATTCCATGTGTATTCTCTAAGTTTTCAAGTCCCTATTGGAAGAAAACTAAAGTGTCGTATTTTGGCATGGGAAATGTCGCTCATCACATATTCATTGGTATGGTTCATTTCATGGGGTAAATTTGGTGTCAATGAGTCCCATTTATCATATATACATGTATCACACCCATTACCAAATTTTTATGAACTATCAAATAAGTGTCATCACTATCGTCATGTTGACAGTGCTGGACCTGCCAACATGTCAGGGGATCTCCTCGGTAATAAGTCCCAACTAGACCTCAGACGGTTTGGTGTAGGAGTCCCAGCAGTGGGTCGTACGATATTTCCTTGACCATGGTTGCGCGTAGAGGCAAGTAATATGTCCTTGTTGGTAGAAAGGGTGTGACATGCGCAACAAGCCAAGGAAGGTGCATGAATGATTCTAACACAAGGAAAGGGAGGTGAGTGCGCCCCTTGGAAACCTGTGAAAGCACGCAGCTAAGAAGGGAACACACGAGTGAATATTTATCACAAACTGGAAATAAAGTAAGCTAGCAATCCAAAGTGATGGTTAAACCAAAAACACATTTCTATAAGATTCATACATACATATACAAAGTCTATACACACATGCGTAAGCGAACAGATACATATATCATTAGAGTAAACAAGATAGCTCAAATAGAATAACAAAATATGCATGAAATGTGTTGGCTCTGTTATATTAAGAAGTGAAAGTTCCAATCATACAATACAACCATGATCGACCACTAGTCCTGATAGCAGAACGTTACAGTCACTGCCGCCTGCTCCTCCAAAGAGATGTACTATCTCTGCACTGAGGAGAAGCCATAACTTGTTACAATACTGTCCAAGCTTTCTCTAAGATACTCCTAGCAGAAGCTTGGCTGACCAAAATCCTATACAATGAGTTATGAGGGACTATATATAGCAAAGGATGGTGTGACCCTTGACATTCCCCTTTGTGACTGTTCACCTACCTTCATGACTCTTCAACTACTCTATGACTCTTACATTTAGTTATTAACACTTGAACTTCCACTTGACAAGACATTACATACAATTTGCACATGTACCCATGTGAGAAAAACTAGGCTTGAGCAAGCCATGCAAGACATAACTATGTCTCGAATAACTGTGGGAAGACCATCTCTTCAACATCGTCACAATAGTTGAGAGTAGAAAACTAATTCCAATCTTGGTAGTCCAAGATGGTGTCCATGTACTCTATGGTGACATCTTTCTAGGAACGAACTCTTACCTCTGTTGCATCCGAGAACACTGCTCTGACTCCTCTGTCCAACTCATCTAATAACATGCACATCATTGTCTTGAGAGCAGTCAGACCAGTGACATACTGATGCATGGTGTCTGCATTGATCGCCAAGTCTGCGCTCATGGCTATGCGCATCAACTCGTCAAAGTACGAGTCAAGCTCCAATCAGATTGGTGCCCTTGTCTTTACCTCGGTGAGTGCCCCAATAGATGGGATCGTGTGTGCATGCTAAACAACATCCATGCTTCTGAATACCCGTGCATGGGAAGCCTGCAAACTAGTGATGAGCTATGGGAGTTCTTCATAGTTCCAGATCTGACTCTGGATATGTGCCTTCAACTCGACCGCTTTGGGATTCATCATCTTGGGAAAATGTAATGAGGCTCCCTTGTATCTCATTGTCCATTTTTTCATGCGGTCAACAACAGTATTCAAGTTTGAAAATATATGTGTTCTCCTAGCACATCGATGCTGCTAGCCATTTAGATGGACAACTGCCTTCTGCATGGTACCAAATCTAGAATACAACATCCGCATGATTGTTAGAAGGGACTCTACTTCATCTAGTATTGCCTTCTTCAAATCTTCTCAGGTGAATGTTGTAACCAGTTCTCCTCCCTACTTGGTCATCTATAACTCCTTATCCATTTGCTCATTCTCTACTATCAAGAAGCTAACACTTGAGCTAGTGGCTTTGGCATATTCTCTAGTAGCATCGGCCAATGCTGTTGGATGCTTGCACATGTTAGATATGATCACTCATTCGTAAAACTATGCAGGAGATGTATGGTCATCCAGAGTAGACACTCTGCATGATTGCACAACTCTATGTTGCGACTCATCGAATGATATGTTGTGCATCTCTTCTTCCAGATTGCCTCCAAGGATCTCAGTATCTCCTTGGTTGCTTAGGATGTGCTCTACTTCCAAATCTGGTGAAGCTGGTGGGTATACCTCTTGGTGGTAAGGCGTGAGGTCGATGTCTTGCTCTAACTTTGGTTGCTCCATCTCCATATCCATTTTCTCAAGTGCTCGTTCAATCTCTTGAGCGAAGTCCTGCTCTTGCAACTACTCATCCTTTCTGCTTTGTGCCAACTGCTCGGATGAGTCTACTACCTGTACGGGCACAGTTTCATCTGTATGTACATGTTGCGCCCCTACTATACCTGTCCTTTCTGCACTTCCTTCTCCTGTCTACGCAGCTCCTGTTCCTTCTGAAGTTTCCTCTTCAACTCATGAAACTCCTTCACTATTTCCTCCATTCTTTGTTTTTCTCTCTTCCTTTGCGCAGTCCTCTTGTCGCGTTGTTACTTCTTCACATCTATTTCCAAAGCTTATTTATGCACCAGTGGTTTATCTCTGAACTTGCATCTTTTCTCTGCCTCTGTGCTATCAACAATCTTTCTCTTGCCTTTGTCGCGTTCCGGTATGTTTACCTCTGTTTTTGTTGCTACTAGTGCTCTCTTGGATGTTGCTTCACATTGCTTTGCTAGCCATTCCACAATGATGTCGACCAGTTCATTGGGCCTGGAGAATCTATGACAATATCTCCATGGGTCTTCCTCAGCCCAATGAAAAACCCCGTGGATCCACAAAAATTGTACTCTCATGCAGCGATCCTTCAAAAAATAATGCGGGTCATACATATTATAGCTTCAGGTATCAAAAGGATATTTCTTGAACTCTTCTATTTCAACATCTGCATGCTTGAGATTCCATATCTCATACAACCTCATCCGCAATGAAAGAATAAGCCAAGGTGCCTTCTTCTTCCAGTGCAGCCTAGCTGACAGTCCTGCTGAGATGTGGTATGATACTTCTTGCATGACGAGATTGTCCATGGAAAACTTTGGCAAAACCTGCAAAGGCTTCTCCACGCTATACATTCATATGAAGGTGCCAGATGATGCGGCATACCAATCTGCTATGTCAATCAGTGCCTCAATTGCTGCCTTCGACATGCAAGGTGGATCCTGCTCAAATATCATCTTATACACCAGGGTAACAAAATGATCTGATAGTTGTGTGATGACTCCTCGAAAGCTACATTCGAACAACAATTTACAATAAGTGTTCATAGAGGTTTATGCCCATTTCAAGTGCGGGAACTCCTCAAGAGCACAAATTTCATCCAAGATGTAAGTGGACATGTAGATTTCTGCTTGCTGAGCTTTGGGTAGCTACCAAGCTCCTGAAACCTATTCCTTCAACCTGTAAGCCAACATGTCGGACTAGTTTCATTCTTTGCCTTCATTGACTAGTTGGTCCAACGCAATCACCCAACTCTGCAAAAAGGTCTTCGTGCTCTCTTAACCATACAAGCGACATGCAAATATTGGAGGTCGGGAGACTGACTATCCAAACTGTGCAAAAGGAAGTCTGGACTGTCGGGAAAATGCTTGACTGATGGAATTGCACAATTCACAATCTAGACTAGCTTGCTAGGTGCTGAGATTGCGCAATGTGCAATTTTAGCTGGCAAGTGATGCAGGCCTAAGGACTTCATTACGCAATTTTTTGGGATAGCAGTCACTTCCTCTTAAAATCGCACAAAGAAATACTGGAGGGCACTAACTGACCAGATTTGTGCATTTCCTAGGAGGAAGGGAGAGCCTTCCCTCTCAAAATTATGTAATGTTGTTCAGGCAAGACAAATTCCAGGCCAAGGTTGCCCAGACCTGCCAACGGGAAGCTGAAAGAAAATGAAGATGTGAATGCATGGCAATACTGAGTGTAAGCAAGAGTGAATGATCATGCATGCAAATAGTGAATGCAAGATTCAGAAAACAAAACAACATGCATGTGTGTGAAATGAGTCACCGAATTGGCAACCGTTCATGCAAAATAGTTTCATACATGCGACAACAGTGAGATGCTAACGAAAACGGAAATGGTGCTTGTATAGGCTAACAGGCACAGTCCTCTTGTCACGTTGTTGCCTCTTCACCTCTATTTATAAAGATTCTTTATGTACAACTGGTTCTGCTTTAAACTTGCTGTGTTTCTCTTCCTCTGTGCTATTGGCAGTCTTTCTCTTGCCTTTTTCATGTGCCAGTATGTTTACCTCTATTGTTGTTGCTGCTAGTGCTCTCCTCGATGCTGCTTGTAGAATTTCCTGCAAATTCTCTACAAATCTACCTTTGAGATCTATGTAGAAAATATGACTGTATATTAACTCGATAATGCAATATACCAAAGCAAAATACTATAATCTACTTCTACTATCAAAATTGCGGAAGGTTAAAGATCGAGTTGAACAAATATAACCATAAGAAGAAGAATCAATGCACATGAAACATAGAAAATACTCAGGGGAAAGCCTCAGCTAAAAACCCCACTATTTGTATTATCATACAAGGTGGAAATACATCAAGATTATACAAAGCCTTAGCTCTCACAGCTAGCCAGCTCTTAGTACAATCCTCCTGGATGCTCACAGGCAAACAAAGCTTCTCACAAGCCTTCTCCTCTGCCCTCCAAGCTCCTATTTCCTTGTGCAGTTACCTCTAGGATGATCTCCTACACCTAGTGTAACACTTCTCTCACACACTGCTTTGACACACTGTCAGAACTGCACAATCCTCAAGGAACCTTTCCTTGACTACATGCATTAGTTTCCTTTATAGGAAAACACGTGCAACTAATAGTAACCTGTCCCTGACATTTAGCTCAACTGGGTCTTTCTCATAACAGACATGCATGAGTTTCTGATGAGAGAATCTTCAGTTATTTGGAGTACACTGGTTGAGTGCATGCATGCATCAACTGACTAATAACTCACAATTAGTTCCTTGAACAGTTTGGAACTAATTTAACTGGACTTAACTCAGTAAACTAAGCTAACTACTTACAACTCAAATATAACTTTATCAGATCTCCTTAATTAAGGGATAATCTCCTTAATTTAAGGGATAATTGTTGCATGACTTCAGAAAGACTTCTAACTTTAATTTCTCCAACCAATTAATCCATAATGAATTAATTAATTAATTCCAAGCAACTGGTGAGACTAAATTTGATTTTAATTCACAATTTTAATTCAAGGGAAAATTAAAATTGGAATATTCTGGATTCTATTTTTATCATTTCTTGTTGCTATTTTCAACGTTGCTTCATGTTGCTTTGCTAACCATTCCATAAAGATGCCGTCCGGTTCATTGGGCCTGGAGAAGCTGTGACAATATCTCCATGGGTCTTCCTTAGCCCAATGACACGCCCCGTGGATCCACAAAAATTGTACTCTCATGCAACGATCCATCGAAAAACAATGTGGGTCATACGGATTATAGCTTTGGGTGTCGAAAGGATATTTCTTGAAATCTTCTGTTTTGGCATCTGCAAGCTTGAGATTCCATATCTCATACAAACTGATCCACAACGAAAGAATAGGCCAACGTGGCTTCTTCTTCCGGTGCAGTCTAGCTGACAGTCCTGTCGAGATGTGGTATGATACTTCTTGCATGACAAGCTTTTCCATGGAAAACTTTGGCAAAACATGTGAAGGCTTCTCCGCACTATACATTCGTGTGAAGGTGCCAGACGATGAGGCATACCAATCTACTATGTCGATCAGTGCCTCAATTGTTGCCTTCGACATGCAAGGTGGATCCTGCTCAAATATCATCTTGTACACTGGGGTAACAAAATGATTTGATAGTTTTGTGATGACTCCTCGAAAGCTACATTCGGACAACAATTTACAATAAGTGTTCACAGAGGTTTGCATTGATGTTCATGCCCATTTCAAGCCCGAGAACTCCTGAAGAGCACAAATTTCATCCAAGATGTAAGTGGACATGTAGATTTCTGCTTGCTGACCTTTGGGCGGCTGCTGAGCTCCTAAAACCTGTTCCTTCAACCTGTGAGCCAACATGTCAGACTAGTTGCATGCTTTTCCTTCATTGACTAGTTGGTCCAACGCGATCACCCAACTCTGTGGGAAGGTGTTCGTGCTCTCTTGGCCATACAAGCAACATGCAATGATGACCAAGTACTGATATACATTCTACAATATCTTTGTCTTGTAAATCTGGTTGGGTGTCATCCTGAATTTGGTTGGCTCCTTCATCAAGTTCTTCAAGATATCCCTGGAGTTGGTGTTGTTGTTGGGTATGCTGAAGGGTGTCTCCATGGTGATCACTGGCTTCGGCAAGTGGTACATCTGCTAATAGTCTTATGCCCTGAAGGTAGAAATCTCTATCCCACTAACACTGCTCAATGCCATCGTCTCAGGGTAAGTGTGTGAGACGATCCAATGTATCATGTCCGCGCATGGGAATGTGGGATGCCTACATGCCATCCGTTACAAGCCAGACTTGTGATTGTTCACATAGAGTTGGCAGTCTTCGAGATTTTCCCCAAATGTGCTTGAGAATGCATGATTGACCTCTTGCCATTTCAGCTTGATGTATTTGTCTACGATCATCTTGGTGTCTTCATATATCGAGAAACTCATAGACACTCTCTCAACTACTGCTTCAGTTGTGCTTCGGTCGGTGTCCTTTGATCCTGCTCTCTTGGAGGCCATTGATCCTAAACTACCGAGACACAGATGAACACTTGCTATCTCTAGAGACATGGCGACATGCATGGCAAGAATTCTGTCAATTAAAACCAAAGTAAACTTGAGGGATGGCATGCAACACACCTGGGGAACTTCTGGCAAGGATTGCACAATTTTCACTCGGAGGCTTGGAGACTAACTGTTGGAACTGCATAAAAGGAAGTTCGGACTGTCGGGAAGATATTTGATTGTTGGAATTATGCATTGCACAATCCATACTGGCCTGTTGGGTGTTGAGATTGTGTAATGCGCAATTTTAGCTGGCTAGTGATATAAGCCCAGGGATTGCATTGCGCAATTTTTTGGGCTAGCAGTCACTGCCTCTTAGAATTGCACAAAGGAAGACTAGAGGGCACTGACTGGCCAGATTTTCACCTTTCCTGGGAGGAAGGGAGAGCCTTCCCTCTAAAAATTGTGCAATGTTGTCCGGGCAAGGCACTGTTCGGGCCAAAGTTGCCCAGACCTACCAATGGGAAACTAAAATCAAATGAAGATGTGAATGCATGGTGATACTGAGTGTAAGCAAGAGTGAATGATCATGCATGAAAATAGTGAATGCAAGATTCAGAAAATAAAACAACATGCATGTGTGTGGAACAAGTCAATGAATCGGCAACTGCTCATGCTAAATAGTTTCATGCATGAGACAATATTGATATGCTAACGAAAACTGAAATGGTTCTTGTACAGGCTAACATGCATGCAAAAGGTAACAAGTGTTCACAAAAAACAAGAAAATAGCACTCACACAAGCCAAAACACAAAAAGCGACAAAAATGTTGCAAAAGACAAGTAAAGCAGACTTACCCGTAAATAGTTGAGCTTGATGTGCCAAAGACTCCTGGATGTACTGTGAGATGTCATAGCTCTAAGATCTATGTGAAGAATGAGCTTTGAAGCATTGAATAAATAAGTTTGAGGCTCATGATGCACATGCCACAAATCTAGGAAAAAGCGACACTTGGAGGAAAGATTATAAAATGATCTTTGAATGTAAACTCCAACTACTAATAATAGATCCCTAACATTTAGAAATGCTTTTTGCTATTTCAAGAAAAAGAAGCCCATGCATGCAAGTCAAGTTTTCTCGGTCCTGGAGGGAACTAGTCAACCTGAAGGAACATGCAAAAACTTGCTTGACTGAGAGGGATTTTTGTGCAATTTCTAAGAGGAAGCTGGCTTGGCTGTCCAGAGGGATTATGCAATTTCTGGGAGGAGCAGTTGATTGTTGCCTAGAATTGCGTAATTTCTGGGCTGAGCTACACTGCTCGACTAGATTGTGAAATTTTCACTAGGAAGGTTGCTTAACACTATTGTGTAGTTTTTGAGCCCAACGGGCTGTCAGTCAAATTTACGCAATTTCTGGAGGGATGGCTAGTTCCCCTCCAAAATTGTGCATTTTTTTAGGGAGCTTCTCAGCTAGCAGTTGGACCAAGTACGAAGAAGTATCCTATGAGGGGAGTGAAGCAAAGAATCATGCACAGGATGGAAAGTTGCTGGAAAACCAATGAAGCTTGTGTACTTGATAGTGTAAGATATATTGGTAAGGATGGTTGGTAGGGAGGCTCCAAAATGAAGCTAAGGCAAAATTTTGGAGGGTGGTTAACATATTTCTAGAAACAAACTCTTGCCTCTATTGCATTTGGGTACACTACTCTAGCTCTTATGTCCAACTCATCTAATAACATGCGCATCATTGTCTTGAGTGTGTCTGGACCAACCACATACTGATGCATGGTGTCTGCACTGATTGCCAAGTCTGGGCTAGTAGCTATGTGCATCAACTCGTCAAAGTACGAGTCAAGCTCTAGTCGGGCTTGTGCCTTTTTCTTTGCCTCGACGAGTGTCCCAATAGATTGGATCGTATCTGCACACACAACAACATCCATGCTTCTGAATACTCGTGCATGGGAAGCCTGCAAACTAGTGATGAGTTATGAAAGTTCTTCATAGTTCCAGATCTGACTTTGGATACATGCCTTCATCTCGACCTCTCTAGGCTTCATCATCTGGGGCAAGTGTAATGGGGCTCCCTTGTATCTCATTGTCCATGTTTGCATGTGGTCAACAACAGTATACAAGTTTGATAAGATACATGTTCTCCTAGCACATCAGTGCTGCCAGCCGTTGAGGTGGACAACTCCCTTATGCATGATAGAAAATCTAGAATACAACGTCGACATGACTGTCTAAAGGGACTATAATTCATCCAATATCACCTTATTCAACTCTTCTCGGGTGGATGTTGTAACCAGTTCTCCTCCCTGCTTGGTCATATGTAACTCCTTAGCCATTTGCTCATTCTCTGAAATCAAGAAGCGAACACTCGAGCTAGTGGCTTCGGCATATGCTCTGGTAGCATCGACCAATGCTCTTGGATTCTTGTACATGTCAGATATGATCACTCATTTCTCAAACTGTGCAGGTGATGTGTGGTCATCCAAAGTAGACACTATGCGTGATTATATAACTCTATGCTGTGACTCATCGAATGATATGTTGTGCATCTCTTCTTTCAGATTTTCTCCAAGGATCTTAGTATCTCCTTGGTTTCTTGGGACTTGCTCTACTTCCAGATTCGATGAAGCTAGTGGATAGACCTCTTGGTGGTAAGGGATGAGGTCGATGCCTTTCTCTAACTCTGGTTGCTCCATCTCCATATCCATCTGCTCAAGTGCTCCTTCAATCTGTTGAGCGAAGTCTTGCTCCTGTGACTATTCATCCTGTCTGTTTTGTGCCAGCTGCTCGTATGAGTCTACTACCTATATGGGTGCAATTTCCTCTGTATGTACATGTTGCGCCCCTACTGTACCTATTCTTTATGTGCTTCCTTCTCGTGTCTGCACAGCTCCTATTCCTTCCAAAGTTGCCCCTTCAACTCATGCAACTTCGTCACTATTTCCTCCATTCTTTATTTTTCTCTCTTCCTTTGTGCGGTCCTCTTATCGTGTTGTTGCCTCTTCACCTCTATTATCAAAGCTTATTTATGCACCAGTGGTTTAGCTCTAAACTTGAAGCTTTTCTCTGCCTTTGTGCTGTTGACAATCTTTCTCTTTCCTTTGTCATGTGTCGGTATGTTTACCTCAACTATTGTTGCTTATGATGATGTCCTGGATGTTGCTTCATGTTGCTTTTCTAACCATTCCACAATGATGTTGACCGGTTCATTAAGGCTGGAGAAGTTGTCACAATATCTACATGGGTCTTCCTTAGCCCAATGACACGCACCGTGGATCCACAGAAATTGTACTCTCGTGCAACGATGGTTTGAAAAAGAATGTGGGTCATATAGATTATAGCTTCGGGTTTCGAAAGGATATTTCTTGAACTCTTCTGTTTCAAAATCTACATGCTTGAGATTCCATATCTTGTGAAACCTGATCCGTAATGAAAGAATAGGCCAAGGTGCCTTCTTCTTTCAGTGTAGCCTAGCTGACAGTCCTGTCGAGATGTGGTATGATAATTCTTGCATGACGAGCTTGTCCATGGAAAACTTTAGCAAAACATGTGGAGGATTCTCCATGCTATACATTCGTATGAATGTGCCAAATGGTGAGGCATACCAATCTATTATGTCGATCAGTGCCTCCATTACTACCTTCGACATGCAAGGTGGATTCTTATGAAACCAACTCATTAAAAGATAGAAAAAATAGATCAACACCTTAGAATTCGACATCTTCAAGGGGGCAACCTCCTTTACATTACACAAATGAACAATTCTTGGATGATACAAATGACAAGACCTCCTTTCTATATATAGGATTCTAAGGGGTCATAATATAATCAGAGCCGACATAACAATAACAATGTAAGGGAAAAATAATAACAATAGTGGGATTCTATGGGGCACAATAGTAACAATATGCGGACTACATGGGTAAAACAATATAATAAGGGGGTTGTACTAATAACAATAAGGGGTTACACTAGTAGTATAGGGGCCTAACATTCCCCTCTCC